>JAGVVM010006057.1:0-31650 GCA_019149425.1 Psidium friedrichsthalianum
CCCACGTCCAGCCACATTTACCCTGTACGTCTTCCACACAAGATCCCCCCCATTGCACTAAAGTCCCCTCCACCACCGGATCACGCCACCGCCCTAATTATACGAGTCACCTCCACCGCCTCCCCTACATCTACAAGTTCCTCCACCACCCTCAGCGACTCTACATCCTACATACGTCGCATCTCCGCCCACCATACATCTACAAGTATCCTACTCCACCTCCCACCAACTTACAAGGTACAAGTCCCCTCCCACCACCACCCCTACATCTACAAGTCCTCACCACCACACCCTACATCCATCCTCCTCCTGCCACCTCTACAACTTATTACAAGTCCCCGCCTCACCAGTACAAGCCTCCACGAACACCCATATTACTACAAGTCCCCGCCTCCACCAGTGAAGCCTCCGCGACCACCATATTACTACAAGTCCCCGCCTCCACCTTCACCGTCCCCGCCTCCACCTTACTATTACAAATCCCCACACCTCCTTCCCCATCTCCTCCACCACCTTATGACTACAAGTCGCCACCTCCTCCATCGCCATCTCCACATCCGCATTACTACTACAAGTCCCCACCACCGCCAGTGAAACCTCCACATCCACCTTACTACTACAAGTCTTCCCCTCCACCATCGCCGTCTCCCCCACCACCATACTATTACAAGTCCCCTCCTCCTCCATCTCCCTCACCACATCCTCCCTACTACTACAAGTCACCACCACCTCCATCACCATCACCTCTACCACCTTACTACTACAAGTCACCACCACCACCCGTGAAATCTCCACCGCCACCTTACTACTACAAGTCTCCTCCTCCACCATCACCCTCTCCACCACCTCCATACTACTACAAGTCCCCTCGCCACCATCTCCCTCTCCGCTGCCTCCTACATCTACAAATCGCCACCACCTCCATCACCATCTCCTCTACCGCCCTACTACTACAAGTCCCACCACCACCGACGAAATCCCCCCACCACCATATCACTACATTTCTCCAACCACCGTCACCATCTCCTCATCCTACCACTACACTTCACCTCCACCACCAGTGAAGTCTCCCCCGCCACCATACCACTACATATCCCCACCACCACCATCACCGTCTCCACCTCCTCCTACGTCTACACGTCCCCACCTCCTCCCTACATACACACATCACCTCCACCACCTGTGAAATCTCCACCCCCGCCGTATCAGTACGGTCTCCACCACCACCGTCACCATCTCCACATCCACTTACATTTACAAGTCACCACCTCCCCCCTATCATTACACATCACCCTCCACCACCAGTGGAATCTCCACCACCACCGTACCACTACATGTCTCCACCCACCACACCTCCTCCTTATGTCTACAAGTCACCACCTCCCCCTTCACTGTCCCCTCCTCCTCCTACCACTACACATCACCACCACCGCCAGTGAAGTTGCCTCCTCCCCCGGCATACATCTACGGATCACCACTCCTCCAATTTACTAAGCTCGAAAGGCTTAGTGACATACCAACTCCAATCATGTATGTCCATAATCTTTAAGAAGCTTATGCAATTAGCACATTTCATTTCACGTTTGCCTATAAACACTCACTGATTGATCTAAATTTTGGGGTTGCAGATGTTAGTTTGCAGAATGTCATAAAGGGGGGCTTCGAAAAGAGTAGAATTAGATTCAATCTTCAATCCTGCTTCATCGAATAAGGATCTGAATGCTTCATCAGACACAACCCTCTGCGATCAGACCAAGTTTCTTCGGATCCTTCGTGACCATGTTCCAAGTTGCGCTGTTCTTATTTCAAGTGGGAAATGGCTTCAGGGAGCATTCTGATGCAGAGGAAAAGAAACAGGGTACGAGATTGGAGAGACAGAGATAGCCCATTTGGCATTTCTTTTCGTTCCCCTTTCCTTGAATTTTTGTCTGATTCTGTTTAGATTCCACCTAATTTATGTTGTATAGTCGTCACGTATGGGCTTGTTTGGCAGGCTTCTGTTTATTTTAGGTCGATTGTTTCTCGACCCTCTTGTGCTTCGTGCAACAGCCGCTTAGAAATAAAGAAAACCACAACTTCTCTGAATTTAAACAAAAATCTCATACCTCTTGATGCCCTTTCGACTCAGAACCAAATGACACACTAACAAAGCCAAAGAACAGGAGAAAAAACGAAGTAAAAACCACTACCGCCTGCTTTATATAGTCAACACATGCAGCAGAGCATTTGCCTCAGAATATTCAGAACTGTGAAGGAAACGCTGTCTCAATCATAGTACCAGCTAATTCTAATTACTGTTATACTGCCCCACGAAACATGAGCATTTTTTTATGAATATCGGGTTGAATTTGTGCCAAAGAGATTATCAGTTTAACTGAATCCAAGCCTGCTTAGTGCTAATCTTATGCTTGGAGTCTTTGGCTCTGATCATTGACCGTGCACTCTGTTTTGCAGCTCTAAGCTCTCTGTTTTGTCCCTGTTAAAAATGCGTCCAACTTTAACTCATCTAAAACACCAAAATCATCCAACGTCAAATTATTGAAGAGAGAAAAATACTACCGGAAGGACAAATCCAACAAGAGACTGGAAAATAAAGTGATTTAAGCTTTTCGTTGGGAATACATCTCGGTTACTTTTAAAAAAAAATTCTAAAAGTGAAAAATACAAAGGTTCTGCTCAATATAACCAAAGTTGGAGCTAAGAGAGCGTTAGCTCTTGTGCTCGCGACATGATATATAATAATATTATTGTATCGATAATACATTATAAGAAAGTAGACCTTTTATTTTCAGAATTTGCGTCTGTCTAGTCAGTATGGTTAGCTAGCTGCTTTCGTTTTTGATATACCATTAAGATTATCCGGCTTTGATGAACAATGGATTCCTTCATCGGCTATCACAAATCCCTCGTTTCGGCTATATCGAATAATTTTGAAGTAGCTCATGAGTCATGACTCTCAAGTTCATCTCGAGAAAATTGACAACACCATCGACCTGAATCGGTATCGGGCCTGAAAATTAGTGCCCAAGTCAGGCTGGCCCTGATTAGGATATTGGATTCTTTTTTGGAAAACAAACCGCCCTTGGGACTGCTTGAACATGTCAAGGCCAAGAAGGAAATAGCTTGCGCAGGCATGTCCATTTGCTTGCTCAGGCATGTCCATTTGCTTGCTTGGCATGGAACAACAAATCCATTCACTTACTAAGTTGTTAAAGTTAAGGGTTGAATTCCCTAATATATATATATATATATAGCCTCAGTTCCAACTTCGAACTTTTTTTGTATCAGAAAAATCCCCAAACCTTAGGTCCAGACCCAAAGCAACACCGAATTTTATTTTGTCTAGAAAAATCACAAACTTTCAATCTATTCTCTAATCTATCATGTGGTCCAGTCCCAACTTGATGTGGTATTTTTATTTTGATGAAAAATCCAAATGATCAAAGTAATGAGGCGACAAGTACGGAGCAACATGACATTTTCACGTTGTTGGCATCTGATTTTTTTTTTATCATTTTTTTATAAAATTAATTAAAAATAGAAAAAAATTCATAAAATTGTAAAATCAACTGGTTTACCCTTAGGAACCAATTTTGAACAAAAATATTTTCCAATTTTTTTTGACATTTTAATAATTATTTTTCATTTAAAAAGCAAAAATTAGGAAAAATGGCATATGTGTCCCAAAAAATATGGAAAAAAAAAGTCAATATTTCATTTTAATTCCCTTTTACTTTTGACACCTTAAGTTTAAAAATTCAGCTTGGCTAACCATGTTCCATCACAAACATAAAACCCAAATTGAGCAAAAAATTACGTTTTGAGTCTTTTTATTTTCAATTTCCACTTTGTCTATGCTATGAAATTGATATCTGATGTATTGAATTGCAATTGGATCCATTAGCTTGATAATTTGCTCAATTTGGCAAAAATGACCCATGTTCACTTTTATTTGCAATTTAGTCCTCGATTTCACCAAAAATGAAATTTTAGGGGTATCCATGAAATCCAAGCCCACTACCCTATAGTTTTCATCACTTTGAATTCATTGTGAGGGTGGTTTGACTCGATTTGATCATTTAGGTTTTGAATTGCTCAAAAATCAATTTTGGGTCAAACTAGAAATTGGGGTTTTTGCACTAAATTAAACATTTTTATCCCAAAAATACCTCTCTCAGATGAAAAACATGTTGGGAAACCCAATTTTGTGGGGAAAAAAAAAGGTCATTTGAGGACTCGATTTGATGACTTTTGGGAGACAGGGTCAATCGGATCGGGCAAGTCGAGCGGCTCCGACCCATTTGACCCAGTACTCTTCATCATCTCCAACCAATAGTCGCACACACGCCCTTCTGCGGAAATTGGCCAAATCGAGCAGCCAATCACTCACAATCAGTAACGGAAGTTCATGGGCTTTGTAGCCAACTCAATCCTGGTTTAACAAGCCCAACCTTGCGGCTTGCCGTTGCTGCAGGCACCGTGCCCAGCCTGGGAACCATTGCCACCACATACTCGAGCAGACCAGCAGCATCGCAGACCAAATCCGCGACCATTTTGCATCACCCATGCCATGTATACCCTCCGACCTCATTCCAGAACCTTACCCTATCTCATTATCATTTGTATGTGCTGGAATCATACCAAAAACGAGGACAACATTCTTGTACAAAAGCAAAAATGAAAAAAAAAAAAAAAAAGGGACGATTGAGGGAATAATTTGGCTGGCCACGAGTGTACGAGGAGAGAGAGAGAGTGCGTATTGGCGCACTGCAAGCTCTATAGGAAGAGGACGATGTCCAAACCTTGAGGTTCCACCATTTTGGGGGGCCTCTGGCCGTTAGGTTTTGGGGGCTGACCGACAAGCAGTGCGACCCATTACTTTGGGGTTGGTTTTCTCTCTCAACTTATTTGTTTTGAGTGTCATTTTGCTTAATATTATTCCTCATATGTAGCTCTTCGCGTCATATGTGGTTCTGTCATAGGTGATAATCGGAGAGTAAGGAAAACATTCAACAATATGCTTCATTTCCACATTTTTAAACCATTTCAAACCTGCCAATTCAAGGCTTCATTTCCTAGTGATTCCTTGGGTTTTTGAGACTGTTTTTGGTTTGATTACATTCTCTACACATAGTACTTCATCCCGATGTTGATTTTTCGATTTGGGTGTCTCTGTAGGTTAAGTTATGAGTCTCGAAAATTGCCTTAGTGAGCTACAAAGTTAAAAGTTAATTTTTGTCTATGTTGGCTTGCGATGGGCACTTTCACAACACCATTACGATGTGCTCAGTTGACTATCTCTCAAATTGTTGATTGTTTTAGAAACTATAGAGATAAGTACACCGCAAGTGCCATAACTTTCGTACATCACTCACTTGAGTGCCATAACTTTTTTTTCGCTCACTTGAGTATTAAAATTTTAAAAATGTTTACTTGAGTGCCACTTTAGCTTTTCCGACTGCCATGTCAGTTTTTTCAGCTGTCACGTCAAGTTTTTTTTTGGCGTCCATATCAGTTTTTCTGACTACAACGTCAGTTTTTTCAGCGTCCACGTAAGCATTTATACTCAAGTGGTCGATTTTTAAAATTTACGGCACTCAAGTGAACAAAAAAAAATTATAGCACTCAAGTGAACACTGTACAAAAATTATATAATTTGTAGTGTACTTATCCCAAACTACATTATACATAGTTTATCATGGTATGATTAGTTTCCCTAGTTTAATTTGAGCGCCAAGATAATCGCACTTGAAAATGCCTCAGTGGGCTACATGGGGAGGTCGATTTGTTGGCTTGCGATTGAATACTTTCACGATACCATTATGACATCCTCAGATGACCATTTCTCGAGCAGTCGATTGTTTTGAAAACTACATTATACCTTTCTCATGGTATATTTGTTTCTCTTGGTTTAATCTGAGCACCAAGATAATCGCACTCAAAACCTTAGTGAGCTACATGCTGGAGGTTGATTTTTGTTTGTCAGCTCGCAAGTAGCTATTTTCCAACACCATTAACAACACACTCGGTTGACCATTTTCTGAACCATTGAGTATTTGGAAACCTATTACTTTCTAGTTTTGTACGGTATGTTTGGTTATTATTAATTACATTCAAGGGCTGATTTATTTGCATGATAAAATGCCCCTTTGTTTGAGTAATTTCAAGAAAATATTTAAAATGTCCAAAAAAATTATTTAAAGCAGTGTCATTTTAGAATGACTTGGAACCCTTATGGTGGTTGAGTCAGCGCCCACAAGGCGCAGGCCGAGTCAACCGGTCTAGATAATTAAAAAAATTTAAAAAATTCCAAAAATAATTAAAAATATAAAAAAATTCTAGAAAATCATAAAAAAAAATAAAATGATTAAAAAAATCATAAAAAGGAAAAAAATCCTAAAATTAAAAAAAATCCCAAAAATAGGAAATGGCCACTGGCCAAATATATTTTTGGATACTTTCATCCTCGATCTTCCCAAAAAGTGATGATTTTGCCCATTTGGGTGAATTGTCTCCAATTTTTCCTGAACTCCTTCTAAACTTAATCGCACCTTCATTAAGCTTACGGCTTTACTAGGGATGCCATGACCTATCTTGACATTTTCTATCCGTATTGATAAAATTAGTCTTTTCGACCTGCATGAACTTAAATTTAGGCTTACCTCACTTGAAACTTGCACCTGCATGAAATCATAACTAGGATAATCACTCAATATTAGTTAACGAAAGGGCATTAATAAAAATAACGACGTAGCCAAGTCCCCAAACCCACTTTCTCTGGTTCCGCAAACCGAATAGTTTCTCCTAATCGCTCAATGAGGTACCCAATTAACCTTCCAAAATGATAAATGGTGACTCCAATTGCATGCACATATCGCACATGCCGCACGACCACACCAAGATTGAGCCCGATTGATACTCAATCAACGAAACGATAAAAATCCTACCGTAATTTGGTATGGGCTTGAGAAGGCTTGCACCGAAGCCTAAACGTTTTTGAAAAGAAGAAAGTGGGACACGAGACCACTTCGGCAATCCATTCACTTGAAAAAGTCCAAGTCGCGACACATGTGAATAAAAAATACACCCTAATCAAAATTATTGAAATTCTCCAAAATGAAGCCGCTCTAGGATCCGAAAATTAGGGATGACTAACGGTGATTTTTTGGACAAAGGGCTAATGGGAACAATTTGAGATTAGAGTAAAAATTGGTGGTTTTTCTTTTAGAGAAAAAAATCGGGATTAATTTGAAATTGGATCTAAAGTTTGAGATTTTTTTGAGACAAAATAAGTTTGAGATGGAATGAAAATTGGACCTGAAGTTTGGGGTGGTTTCTTAGGGAATTCGGCCTAAAATTAAGAAGGGTTCATGAGAAATTGGGTTGGAATCAAGAGTTCTGGGCTGGGCTGTGATTGGTAATTGGGTCGCTTGGATTTGCTTCCACCACAAGATCGTCCGCCGTCTCAGGAACTGCGGTTTCATGTTTTCCTTGGACAGAAAGATTTCCCATGTACATCCTCCTCCTGACAAAATTCTTCAATTCGGGAAGTATACATCTGGTTCTAGGTTTCAGGCGTCGGCTCACATCTCGTTCACATCCTCTTTTCTTGATCCACTTGAGTTTGAGACCAGGGAAGCAGCCGCAGGAGACGGGCACGAATCAAAGGTTGTAACTTTGACAGGTCCGACGCAGATCATCGTAACCTCTCAAAGGAAGGAGATGGTTAGTTCCGCTTAATCTGCTGAAATTTCGATTCTTTCGTCTTCAACCTCTGTTCATTCAAACTGATTGATCGTGTGTGTAGGCGGCGAAAATTCTGGCGAACCTGATCGTGATGGGCGGTGGTATTTTAGCTCGAGCTTTTGTTCAGCGTATCGCCAAGCCCTTGCCAGTAAGTTTCATATTTTCTCTTTCTTTTTGGGCGGCTTTTCTTTTTCTGTGGCCAATTCTGGCGTTCGGATTGTTTTCGTTCGCATCTTTTTGTCAGGTGAAGGTACTGAACTAATGAATCGTGTTAGCAGTAATGAGTGGTGAAACTAAATGTAGACCCATGTGAGATTACCACCGCTTTTTGGGTGGTGTCTCTGGGATGGAATTATCAATTATGGTAGGTGTAAGGCAATCTAATGAACTTATAAAGGTTTGAGCAAGGAGATGGTTTTAACTGCCAGGTGTGGTTGGTGGCAATGGGTCTTCGATGATTTATCTTCAAAACCGAAGAGGGTTTTCTGTTTTTCCTGTTAGGGTAGGATTTTCTTCAGAGAAGAGCTTTTCTTGTTAATGCGCGGGTTATCGCATTCTGGCGACGACAAAAAGGAAAGGTGGGATTTAGACGGAATTAATGGTTTCGGTGGCAAGATGTCACGAGGAAAAAATTATCGGGGTGTGTTCAGGAACGTCATTTAAGTGCTGTAAATCGGCATTTTGGATGTGCTTGGTAATGCCAAAATTGTTGTGGCTTGTTCAGTCAATAAAGTCGAGTTCTTTAAGCAAAAATTAGAGTTACCTAACCATGCTTAGCAGAGACCGTAGGGCTTTTTAATGCACTTTAGTACTTCCAGTCTTCCAGATGCTATGCAATTGGGTTGTAGGCATCGACATTTATTTTAGCTGAAACTCACTCACAAATCAGACAGTTAGATTGATTGTAGCCATCGACATTTATTTTAGAACTCTCCAACCTGATGTTAATTGACTTATGACCATTTGATCTAATTTCTCTGCTTTTGTGATCCCAGTCTTAGGGCCTGTCCCTCAAATTTCAGCCCCTGTGATTTTAGTTTACGGCTAGGATTTGCCTTTTAAGTGTTTTGGGACTCCATCAAGTACTTGGTTAGCCAGTTCATTTCTTCTGGTGCATTTCCAATTGCCCTCTACAAGCGTCTAACTTGTAGTGATTTTTCAAATTTCTACTTTTTTTTTGTGCAATTGGTTCGAATAAATGGAAGGACTATTTGCACAGATCAAACAAATGGATGAGTCAACTATCGAGAAAGGAATTGGGAAAGAAAAGATTTGTGTTCGCGGGATATAACGCGTACTTCAGATCTATGTTGAGTACAAAGCACGATGTTCTTAATGGTATAGCCTTATATTGGATAAAACATAATCAGGGACTTCTCTCTATTTGTTCTAGATGCCTCAAAAACTGGTGTGGCCCAAGAAACGCTACAGAACACTGTCCGCCGAGCTAGCAAGGCCATGACGGGAGCAAGAAGCAAGGCAGATTCTTGGTGTGACCGAGGAAACCGCTTGGGAAGAGATATTGAAGGTATGCAAAATTTTGCAGCTTAAAAAGCTTTTTGATGCCCATATGCTTGTGTCGGTCTGTTCTGAGACAAATCTCTTCTGGCCTGGCAGAATACGATGTTTTGTCGAGAAGAATGCAAAAAACGGGAGCTTCTACATTCAGTCTAAGGTTCACCGGGCTAAGGAATGTTTAGAGTCTGTGTACAAGGTAAAGGCCAAGTACACCAAGTTGATGGTCCAGAGCTTGTGCATAATCTTGTAGTTTGTACTTTCATGGAGCATATGGGTCGGGTGCCTGAAAGGTGTTTTTGTCAACATATGTTGCACTGTATCTATTTTATACTGCCGAATAATGTAATCTTATTGCTAATTTTTGTAGTGTTCGGCCGGCAAAGTTTACTTCGTCTGATAATAATCAGCAAAGATATGAATTGGTTAGTTGACAGTAATGATTATGACTTACAAGATTTTTCCTATTTCTCCCTCTTTGGGTTTATCGATTTTCTGGCTCACTTGTGGCTGTGATGATCTCTTTGGTTTAGTTGATGATGACCTTACCTGCTTAAAATCCCTTACACGCATGATATTTTCGCTCAATTTCGATAAGCTACGATAATGAGCCAACAATGTTCCATCCTGCTTGACATAGAACCTTCAATTCGCGCGAAATTATCGTTGAATTAGATAATTTTGGGTCTGGCCGTGTAAACTTTAATCACCAAAACTACTTTCAAGGTTATCGGATCGGGATAAAACGTGAGAATCAATTCGACGAGGGAAAGGAAAAAGGTGAGTAAGGGAAATGTAAAGGTAGTATGCGTATAACTAGTTGTAAGTATTTTATTAACGGGAACCTGCAGATATAAGGAAAAATTGTAATATGCATTGCACTGTATTTGTCGTATTATGTGTAATCAATGTATTGAAATTAATATATCACCTTATTAGTATACTTAATAACTGTTTCGGGACACTTGTTAATAAAACTTTGTTGTAATAATATAGAGAATATTATGTGACCAAAAAAAAGGAAATACATAGAATCTTACTTTGAAGCACTGTTTCAAATGGACAAAACCATATTCTAGTAACATACTTTTGTTATTCTGTTGTTGAAGATTGTTGTTCTTCTTCTTATTATTTTATTATTATTTAATGATATGACCAATGATCGGATATGCAATCACCTCCAAAGCAGATTGAATACTTTTAACAAATTGATACAATCTGCCTCCCAGTTGTACAGTCTCTTAGATTAGATCCAGCTTGTTCTTGGAGCATTTTGCTTTGACCAAAATGTGACCACGTTCTGTATTTTCTCTGGCCAGATTGGCAACCTTTTGTTGAAACTTCAAAGCCCTAGGTTTGACTTCTCTCTTGTTGCCTTGTCTGACTGTACATTTTGTCAAAAGGGTGGACCATTTTCACCCCCAAATAACTAAATCCATCCCATTTTCATTAGCTGGACAAAATTCATTGGTTTTCCTTTTTGCTCAATTTGCTTCAATTTAGTTATTTTCCCTTTATGGATGTTCCTCAAATTTTTAACTCGGCATTGCTTAGAAGGTACAAATGCTCTTCTTAGTCCGTGTTTTCATCATGACTTGTCAATTCTTCGTCGTCTTTGTCTTAAATCACCGCTTTTGTGATAAATACGCTCATTTTATATGTTAGTCTGGAAAAGGAATATCAAGATTTTTCATTTTCAATATCAAATAATTGATGAATTCTTTTACCATCAATGACACTTTTTAAACGTAGCATGTAAGACTATAGGAGTGTCTAAAAAACACACTAGAAAGAATTATGAAAAAAAAAAAAATTATGCGCATTGAGCCACATTGATATTTTTCACGAACATTCCCTGATGATATTAATTAATATCAATTCAAAATGAATAAAATTTAATTTTTCTTTTTGATTTTCTCTTCTTCATATGCAAAAGTGTGATCTAATGTGATTTCATCTTTTACATTTTCACATTGCTGAATTTTATTTTGGAAGATCTTTGAAGAGGGATTCTTTTGTTTCATCTTGTCATCCGAGTAACCTATAACGTATCTATAAAAGACAATTGGTAAGATGCATAATGAAAATACAAGTTTAGTATTTGATTGTGTTATAAAGTTGTTTATGTTCAAATTTTTCTCGATTCAATTTGATAATTAATATGTAAATTTGCTTGATGGGAAAAATTAGATTTTATCGAAAGATCTTCTATTTGACAAAGTTAATATATGTAAAAGAAGAATCTAAATTAAAACCATGGTGCATTCGATACGAGCAGAAAACATACATTCGCATTTGCCCTATCATCAATGAAATTATCAGTAAAGTTGCATTTTGAGCTATTTTATCATGTACGTAAACACAAAGATTGAATTTGGAATTTGTTTTTTGATTTTTATAAACATATCGTATACCTTATTCATTTGTATTTATAAATAAAATTGTAGGAAATCAAGACGAGCGAAAATTTGGTATTTTTCTTGGAATTACACGGACGTTATAAATCATTTGGCTTATCACCAAAATGTATCATCGGTTTATATTCGTTTACATCTGGAAAAAGTAAATTAAATAATCACGAAGCAGATAAAAGTAATTACCTTGTATAATTGCAAAATGGATTTTTTTTTTTTGACTTTTTTAGCAAAAGTCTCAAATTGTGTGCAGGAGCTGGATCGGTAAATCCGTGTTTAAGGTCAATCTCTTACCTCACAAATCACCATCCATAAAAACTTTAATTCTATTGGACAAAATAATAATAATTTTTTAATCCATGCACTGCCGATTTGAGACCAGCTAAGCATGTTGGCTCACAAAAGAATAAAAATAATAAACTAATTTAAGGATATAAATAAAGAAAAAGTTTGACAAGTCCAACGTTCCAGAAGAATGCTTGCTTTTCTTCAGGCAGCTAATCCATACATTCATTCATTGCGGGCCAAAAGTACATATTTCTATAAATTCATCGAGGAAAGTGAACTTCTATACAGCAAGAAATCTCCATTAAATCTTTTAAAGTGAATATCTTTCGAGATAGGATCAATAGAAAAGGTAGCACGTGTGAATTTACGTTGTAATTTCGCACAATGATCATGAAATTATTATACTTTTATTTATAAAATGTGAATGCTTTCGAAACATGTCATTCCGTTTTAATCAAATCGAAACAATTACGTATCAAATGTTACAATATAATTTTATTTCAATAGTATTCATTATAAAATTATGCTTTGGAGATAGCTTTTAGAATCCTTGTGTCTTGCATATAGTCATGAGAAAAGCTATCAATTCATCGAGGAAAGTGAACTTCTATATAGTAAGAAATCACCATTAAATCTTTTAAAATGAATATCTTTTGAGATAATATCAATGGAAAAGGTAGTGTGTGTGAATTTATGTTGTAATTTCACACAGTGATCATGAAATTATATTCCACTTTTATTTAGAAAATGTGAATGCTTTCGAAATATGTCATTTTATTTTAATGGAATCAAAACGATTACATACTGAATGTTACAATATAATTTTATTTCAGTTGTGTTTATTATCAAATTATGCTTTGGAGACGGCTATTAAATCTTTGTGTCTTGCATACAGCCACGAAAAAAATGGAAGAAAAAGTAAGAAGCACCCAAAGGAAAAATAAATAAATAAATAGATAGGAAAGCAGAAAAAATTAACAAAATAAAAAATAAAAAACCAAGAAAAAGCAAGAAAAAATAAAATAAAAACAAATAAAAAAAGGGGTAGAAAAAGGAAATTCACCTCTCCTTTGTTTTCTGCGTGTAAGGTGCGCTGTGTCCATCTCTCTGTCTCTGCGCTTCTCATAGAGGGAGAGGGAGAAACCCAACACCGACCCTTAAGGATTGCATCCTCTCTCCTTCTTTGCCGATCCTCTCTCCGTCCCTCTCTCTCTCTCTCTCTCTCTCTCTCTCTCTACACGAGTCATCGTTGGTTGGCCGTCAACTTTCGGTTTTGTTGGCCGAACAGTCGCCGCAAATCCGATTACCAGGTAATGAAACGATCATGTCTTTCCTCTCTGTGGGATCTGGGTTCCTGGTAATCTATTCCGTCGTGGGTCGTCCTTTGATTCGTCTCTTTCGTCTGCGATTCGGCATTTCTCTGCGGTCCAGCTCGGTTCTGTTTCTTCTTTTCATGTATGTTGCTCCTGTGCATTGCTATAAATGCTGGGTTGGGTCTTCCGTGCTTCGGAATTTGTTTCATTTATCTTGGTTCTTGATCTGATGGTTTCGATCTCTCTCGTAATGGCGAATTTTCTCTGTTTTGCCGATTCTAAATTTGGGCATCTTGCGCGGGCCTTTCCTATAAACGGGCAATGGTTGAAAAGTTTTGCGCTTTTGGATTGTCAGTGATCTATTGCAGTTGTGTGGACAGACAATGATTTGAAACTTTTGCGCTTTTAGGTTGTCATGGATCGGTTAGAATTGTGGTGGAAATTGAGATGTTGAGTTTATGTCAGAATTTAATGTTTTAAAGGATCTGATCTAATGTTGTTTGCAAGGAAAATGGGGGTACAGTTGAGCTTTTCTTACCTTTGAGGACCAGTGTTGAGGGAGTCAATGTTCATGCTTACCTTTACCTGCTCTAAATTTTCATGAGTTAGTAATGTTTGGAGCGACAGCACACTACTCGGTAGTTGCCAATCTGATTTTCATTAAGTCTACAGCAATTGGGAATTGGGAAATCCTTTTGGTTGATTCAATTGATTCATGCTGCTTTGCAGAGAATATTCCAATTCGGCATCAAGTCACAACCCTTTTCTCCTTGTGTATTTTCAGTTGCCTATATTGAATGTGGTGAAGTTTCTAGCCTATTTGAATTTCTAGGCCATGCTTGTTGATTTGCATTTTTCACTATCATCAGGTTTTGGAGAATTGCCCTAATCTTTTGAAGCAGTCCTTTGGCTAAGAGTGCATAAGGTCTGAGTTTTCAAGAAGGTGTTATCTGCCCAAGACTCGAAGAAGTCTTTTGATCTAAACATCCAGAGCAATGAAGAAGGTCTTTGATCAAACTGTCAGGGACATGTAAGTCATAGAAACTACCGGGAAAAGTTCCATTATTTAAAGTTTAACATCCTTGAGACATTTGAATTATGTAATGTGCAAGGTCTTTTAGTTGGCAGTGTTGTTCTCTCTCTCTCTCTCTCTCTCTCTATATATATATATATATATATATATATATATATATCTATATATATACACATATATATATATGTAAATGCCCAGAAAACTACAGAATCAAGATTAATCACGACTATGTCGGTGTATATGGAGTCTTGGTTACTTTGAAATTGGAATTACTACTGATTTGGGTTTGATGTTTTGCAGTAAGAGGGAGGTGAATAAGAAAGTGCTTAAAGTTCCTGGAATAGAACAGAAGGTAATGATTGTTTCGTTTTTGTTCAGCAATAGCCTGATATCTTAAAATATTTTTCTGATAATTAATGTTTGAGTGAGAGTAGTGTCTAGATTGTTACTTCTTCTTGGAAGAGTTTTAAAGCATACAGTATTCATTCTATAGATCCACTATACGGTGTTTTATAATTATGTTGCTTCTAATTCTGCAGTCAATAGGACTTTGCATGTGTTTTAACTGAGTGCTCTCTTGGTTTTCCAGGTTCTTGATGCCACGAGCAATGAACCATGGGGTCCCCATGGAACACTTCTTGCAGATATTGCGCAGGCTTCCAGAAACTAGTAAGCTACAAATTGGTCCTTTACTTGGATTTTGCTTCATTGGGCAAGTTAATTTTACTTACTTTTGATTGTATGAGCTGAACAGTCATGAGTACCAGATGATAATGGGGGTAATATGGAAGCGGATCAACGATACTGGAAAGAATTGGCGGCATGTCTACAAGGTAATAGTCCTTCTTTGGGCATAAATTCAACTTTTATTTCAATTATTTGAGGTGGTGCTTGGAATTGGTAGTGTCTTCTCTATTCATTGTATCTCACTGCAAAACATTTCTGATTGTGGTGTTTAGTACATGGACAGAGTTATATTTTATATTTTGTTATTTGCTCATATTTTATATTTTGTTATTTGCTCAAGTGTCTCTTTTCATGCAGGCATTGACTGTTCTGGAGTACCTGGTTGCCCATGGATCGGAACGTGTCATAGATGAGATTAGAGAACATGCTTACCAAATATCGGTAATTTTCCATTCTAATTATCTTTGGATTGGCTATGTTGGTCTTGTTTGTACTTCCTATTGCTTTTGTTTTTTTTCTTTTTTTATTGCCTACTTGTTTGCTGTTAACAGCATCCTTGTTTTTAAATCAATCTGTACCAGACATTGTCCGATTTTCAATATATCGACTCTAGTGGAAGGGACCAGGGAAACAATGTTAGGAGGAAGTCTCAGGGTCTTGTGATGCTGGTAAATGACAAGGAACGGATTGTCGAAGTTAGACAGAAGGCTGCTGCTAACAGGGACAAGTGAGCTTACCCTCTAACTCCGTGTATCATTCTCTTTTACTTCGATTATGGATGATGAGTGACCTGTCGTCCTTTCTGGACCCTATGTTATTATTTCTTTCTGGTTATCGGATGGCTCAAGTTGGCTAGTTCTTTCTTATCTTTCTCCCGTTGAATGGGATTGATAAAGCATGGTATTGGATTGGATAATGATCCCTTTAAAGCTACGGTACAACCTATAAGATTGTCGGCTCTGAATTTAGGGGTCACCAGCTCATAGGATCATTTGGACATGATTTAGTTGCTTTTCTTCACCTGGAAAGGTCGGTTGTACTTTTGTTGGTCTTGGAAAATTACAATTGTCTTTTGCCTACTGCATCTAAGTTATAATGAAAGGAGAAAATAGCATTTTTTTTTTTAAATTAAGAGAACTGTTTTGATCGGTTGTATTGAAGTCCTGACCTCCTTCTCAATCCGTGAATGAGGCACAAAAGAGTGCCAACCTCTATGGAAGGCTTCCAGGTTGATTTTTTTCATGTTTGAAGTATCATGTGCCCCCCCTTTTGTGCACTGAGAAGGTTGTCTGCTTGCAAGATAATCTGCATGCAGTTGAATGTTTTCCACTGGTTAAAAATATACGTGGTCGATTTTCTGTTTCGAAACAGGTTCCGAAGTGTGTCAGCAACTGGTGGAATGTATAGGCCGTCAGGAGGTGATAGATATGATGATGATCGCTATGAAGGCCGGTATGGGAGCAGGGATGAATATGGCTATGGTAGAGAGAGAGACCTGGGGGGCTCCGACAGGGTGAGGCTCGGTACAGTAGAGCTCGGTGGGATTCCCGGGCATAGTCGTGATGGGACCGGTTACATCCGAACCTGAGAACGTTATGGAAGAGACGGTTTACGTAGGGATGATGATTCCGTCTCTCTCTCTACGGGAAGAAGTCAAAGCTTGATGATTATCATATGGCCGCATCGAGAAGTAGAAGTCATGATATGAGAGAGAGACCGTTCTTGGGATGATGATGGTCAATACTCATCGCCGGTACGTGTTTTCCTTCAGAAGTTTGCCTGGACTCTTTTGATTCGAGCCACGGCTAGTTAAAAATTCATTTTACCTCCGCTTCTCGTGTGAGTTCTAGCGCTTTTGTCTCTCAAATAAGGAATTAATCGGTCTTTGTATCTTCTCTCATTTGTGTCCGGTCATATATGAGTGGATCTAATGTTTAATTGGCAAGAGGATGCTGTTTCATGATGTAAGAACATGTGTATGATCTTGTAAACTTTATTCCTCTATGCACTTTTTGATTGTTTTGATTGTTATAAAACTACTAATGTATGGTCATCTGCTTCAGAGGCAGTGCTGGCAAGCGCTGATGATAATTCTCAAGATGAGAGGTAATCTCTGCTGCTTTTTTGCTTTGACTTTTTTTTTATGATAGCATGGTCAGCAAAATACTTTTTGGTGGCGATTCCTGCATTGGGATTTATAAATAAACTTGCTACATCTGACAGGCGGCTTGATCGAAAATATTCTGAGCAAACATTGGTGCGCCTCCTAGTTATGAAGAAGCTGTCGGCGACTCTCGAAGTCCTGTTCACAGTGAAAGGTACTTGTTTTTTAAACTGTAGGAATATAATAGTTTGTACTGTTTTCCTTTCTGCTCTTGCTCAGTCTGTCTTTCATCCTACTCGACTGCAGGGGACTTAGAGACACCAGCAATTTCTGCTCCTAAACCTTCTTCACCCCCCTGTCCACTGATAACACTATCCCACCAGCTAATGCTCCTGTCTCTCTTCTGCATCTCTGCAAAGCAGGAATTTGAGACTTTTGATGAGTTTGATCCACGTGGGTCGCACTTTCAGGTAAACATAATTCTACTTCATGACATCACGTGATTCTTTCCTAAATTATGCTTGTGTATTAATACGTTAAATCGTTAAACCTAGTGCTCCTTTGGTTGCACAAATTTATGTGGCATAATCTATGAGCTAATATACAAGTTAACATTTCATATTGCGTTTTAATACCTACCTCTCAACTCGTTCTTTCGTAAAATGGAATGGTTGTCCATGATTTCCTTTTCTAGTAGTAATCTTATTAAGTTAGGAGCTTAGGTTCTCCTGCAAAGCAGAAATTCGAGACTTTTGATGAGTCTGATGCACATGGTCCACTTTCAGGTAACATAATTCTACTTCATGACATCACATGTGATTCTTTCCTAAGTTATGCTTGTGTACTCAGACACTAAATCGTGTAAACATAGTTCTCTTTGGTTGTACAAATTTATGTGGCATAGTCTAGAGCTAATATACAAGTTGACATTTCATATTGCATTTGGTAACCTGCCTCTATGCTGATTCTTTAGTAAAATGGAATGTTTTCCTTTTTCTAGTAGTAATCTTATGGATTTAGGAGCTAAGGTACAGCCTCTTGTCAATTTTTGCCCCATAAACAGTGAAAAACTTATTCTTGTTACTTGCTTTGATCAGCTGCCCCTACTACATCAAAGAGTGCAGAAACAGACTTGCTTGGCTCTTTGTCAATTCATTTTCGGCGAACCCATTAGCTATCATGCCAGTAACATCTGGAACCTCTGCTTCTGAAGCTGATGCTGCAGCTAACACTAACTTTGGACCCACATTTGCTGTAGCTCCCCATCAGCATCTAATGTCATGAACCAGGTGCAATTTTATGTCTTAAATGCAGCAACTTTTAAGAACTGCTTTTCTTCTTGGTTAATAATGATGTACTGATGGGGCTTGATAAATTCTTGTTGGTTTCCCTGAATGCGCATGCCATTGTCATGGGACCTCATCTATAAAAGCATTGTGGGTTTGTGGTGGTGAATCTTATGTTGGTGAAAGCTTTTATGACAAATGTAAACTAGGTTGACATTCAATGCAACCGGACATGATGAGCCCCTACATAATTTGCATATGTAGCTAAGTGCTTACCGTTGAAATTCTTATCTGTAGCTAATGTGCATCTTCAATGGCCCCCCTACCTTTCGAATAATTGTTCCATACCGTATATGTTATGCCATGCTTCTGCAGTTCAAGTATTAATTATCGGCCTCATTCGAAAGGAACATGGTTTATGCCAGATATAACCCTTGCATGTAATGGTAATATCTAATATCCAGGCAGTGAATCAAAACTTGATTGGGGTCATAATTACAAGTTGGGGCCTATCTATGCCCCAGGTTACAGGTTAGTTTCAAATTTTGGTGGTGAAATAGAATGAAGATTTAGCTTCATGCACTGTGGAGAAACTTCTTCTGTCGTATTTATTTCTGAGCTTCTCTCTTCAATTGCAGGCTTTAATGTCTTTTCATAGTCTTCTCTGACCTTAATTAGGGTCCACTTCGTGTTCTGGTAATTTGCAGCTTATGCAATGATTTTTTGGATGCAGTCATTTGAAGATCCATTTGGTGATTCACCTTTTAAAGCTACCTCATCTGGAGACAGCGCCCCTGTCCAACCGCCAACTGCTGCACCTGTAGCCACTATGCAGCCAAATATGAACCAAAATGTGGAAATCCCTCAAATAGGCACCTCAAATGCAGAAATGGCAGTCAATTACGACTTTGGGGATTCATTGTCTGGCTTAACATATGCTCCAGCTAGCGCACAGAATTCACAGTTTTACTCTGAACCTGACCCAAGCACTGATATTTTGGCGGACATTCTTCCTCCCTCTGGACCTTCAGCCGTCACTGCAACACAGGCACCATTTTCTGCTCCAGGTGGTCATCCTGCACAGTTGCAAGCTAGTATGTACGGCAACTTTGGTTCACAGAGTGGTCCCGTGGCACCATTAGCTTCACAAGTCCCTCCGCATATGCAAACTGGACCGGTGCCACAATTTAACTATGGCAACTTCCCACAGCACATGGGAAATTCAGCTCCTAATGGGAATGTCTACCCACAGGCTGGAGCTGCACCACCTCCACACATGGCTCCACAGAATATGCCGCCTGTGCACACGGCCAATGGAAGCTTTTTACCATCAGGAGGTACATCTACTGTAACTTCTCATATGCCCCCACAGCAAGCGTCATTTGGAGGAGGTGTGCAACCGAACAATGATGTTCTTGGCAACTTACTTCCACAAACTGGGCAAAATTCTCTGTCGGCTTCACAGCAACCTCTTTCATCCTCAACTGGTGCACTTGCTATTGTACCTCAACCTTCTAAGGACAAGAAGTTCGAGACTAAGTCGACTGTATGGGCTGATACGCTGAGCCGAGGGCTTGTCAACTTGAATATATCTGGACGTGAGTGCTTAAATTCTATTTTCATTAACTTTTGTTTTTAAATAGTAGGCTGCTAGCATGTATCTGCTAGCATGTATCCGAGATGATGATGCCATTATGGGCTTCTAAATGCAGCAAAGACCAATCCGCTAGCAGACATAGGAGTTGATTTCGATGCAATAAATCGGAGGGAGAAGAGGATGGAAAAACAGTCTGCTGCTCCTGTAACATCCACGATTAACATGGGCAAAGCTATGGGATCAGGTACGGGAATGGGCCGTGCTGGTGCTAGTGCTCTAAGGCCTCCACCTAACCCTATGGCTGGTTCCAGCATGGGCATGGGCATGGGAATGGGAATGGGAATGGGTGGTGGTCAAGGGTCTGGAATGGGCATGAATCAGCCTATGGGCGGTTATGGAGGTATGAATCAACCTATGGGCATGGGAATGGGGATGAATAATATGGGGATGGGTATGAATGCGGGGTATAACATGGGCATGGGGATGAACATGGGAGTTGGGCAAGGAGCTCCGATGCAACGGCCAACTGGCTTACCTCCCGGATCATCGATGCCAGGTGGTTATAACCCCATGATGGGTGGAAATCCGTATGCTCAACAGCCATATGGTGGTGGATATCGGTGAAAGGTAGTGAAGTGCGCCCCAATGGGGAATGCAACAATATAATTACATGATAATTTTGTGAGGTGTGGATGTTGTCATAGCAAACAGGCATTATTCTTGTCCTTACTTCGCGGTAAGTCTCCTTGAAGATACGAAGGCATAATTTCGTACAGGTAATATTCTGTCTGCTGCAAAGTAAATTTGTATCGCCTGGGACTATCGCTCCTTGGACTACAGAGTTGAGATTTGAGATAGGTACCTCTGTATTGGAGTCTGTGATATTAAGCCATGGCATAGAACATGCTTCTGGATTTTCAGGATCTCTCCCTTTTACAGCTATTCTTTTCTTTCCCCCCCTTTTTTTGTATCAGTTGCCGAAATTCTCAGTGTGATTGAGCATGAAAAATAAGTACTGTACGTCAATTTTTGTATAAAATTGTGCTCTGCTTATGATTTTGGGGACTGGAGATAGTTGTCACGCTCTTCTTGCTTTGATGTGCCAGTCTAGATTGTTGACTATCGGTAAGATTGTTATGAGACTGTTGCACGGTCTGGATGAACTGATTTAGAAAAAAAAAATGAGAGCATGGTTACAGCCTCTTGAAGACTTTTAAGAGGACAAGTATCGATGAATATCGATGCATTTTTATTTTCTCCGGTAAGTATCTACTCGTAGAGCGTGTAGTCGATGAATCCAAAGGATGTCGGGTTGAAGCTGAAAGTTGATTTGGAATGGTGTTGTCTTAAATCCACATAGATGAAAACGCTGCTCCCCTCCCTTGGGAGGCCCCAACACCATTTGAATGACTCGTTTGATCCAGCTCTTGCCAAGACATTCGTAGGACGCACATTTTGTCCTGTTCCTATTAAGTTTTTGGAACTTTTCAGACCTTGCTAAGCACTATGAGAATAGTATTAGGTATGTTCTTCGACCACAATGGAATCTCAATGTAATGCGCCTTCCCTGAGCTCAGCCGCCTTAAAGACCTTCCCTTCTAGGTTTGGTAGCCCGTGACTTCAAAGATGAAGAGCGGACCTAATCAAATCTGTTAATAGGAGATCCGATTAACTCAAACAATCTCCAGCTCCCTAATGAACAAGTCAATTCATTTTTGTAGGATCAACCGAGACAGATTGTTTGATGCGCATACTGAAGCTGAAGGTTTTTCTCTAGTTCACCAGGAAAGAAAATAATAACGTGAGCAAAGAATAGTTTGCTCTATGTCGCAGATAATTAATTTTCACATAGACCGAACTTTGTTATGGAAAAGATTAAACTGCGATAACTCTTTAAGTACCATGTAATCCTCAATCCATCTCAAGAGGGTTAATGCGACATTTGTTTTTGTGTGTACACATATTCATTATCGACTCAATTTCAGTAGTGGTTTCACTTGGTAATAGTACGTTGCAAACTGGGTTGATATTGCCTCCACAAAGAATCGGTAACTCCTGAAAGCATCCATTTCCTAGCTGTCATGTAATATGATGAGTCACCGGCTTACCGGGGCAAGAGAGAAGGAAGGTGATCCAAAAAAAAAGTTAACCAACTATTGAAAGGACTTTTCGTTGTCCGGGGGTCGTGTTCTTCTACAGAGAATCTTCCAGCACCACTGTTATCTGCTCGTGATTGTATATTGCTCTGAAGAATCCAAGCAAGATGTGTTACTCCAGAAATACTTGAATCCTGTCACCCATTGTATCGTTAAAATCTAACAAGAGTTTCCCTCCAACTTCTGCACTTGCATCGTCCAGCAATTCTTTAATATTTACGCCGGCAATAGCTGCAAGGATGGAAAAAGAAAATGTAAATTCTCTTCATCTGCTCGAGAACTTTTGTCCAGGACAGGGCAAAATGCCGAGATTGCCAAAAAAAACACGCAGAATACCTGGGACAATATTCGTGATGTTATTCAATAATCCAGCCTGCAGAGAAGAAAAGGAATGACAAAGGCAGATAACATTCCTTTATTATAAATATATCGTGGACATAAAGGTGAGAATATACTTTTGGGTACTGTGCCAGCAATAAGCATTATATTCAAACGGAAAATACGGTCACATAACATGGTAGGATGAGTTTTCAGGCTGTGGTTTAGCAAAATCATAGCTTGGAATAGGAGGAGGCCACAAGCAAGAATGAAACTATTGATGTACTGCTACTGCCACGGATATGCAAGATGAAATCCATTTTTATGACTTACTGGAATCCTGAGGTCAAGTCTCTCAAGTCCATCTCTTCCCGTTATTTTTATTCTCAAAGTCCGAGACCAGATACCGGAGAAAGGACCTCTTGAGCTTTCTGTTCCATAATATGTAGGATTTATCACTTCAACAATGGGAGCTTGCAATACTTCACTCCTTTGGGCTGTATCTTCTTGAGTCCTCTGTGATGTACCGTATGTCTCAGTGCCCACTGACAGATGATTTCATGCCATAGAGAGGGCAAAATTTATAAATACTTCGAGGATGTTAATGGTGCCAACAAGAGTAAGTGAACTTATGGAATCCTGAACAGGTTTGGATCTTCTTAAAATAAGAAATTCAAGAACTCAAGCAGTTGAGCCAAGCCAAATTCCATTCCGAGAAATGACGACACATTGAGCCTTTTTTAGGGCTACTTGGAAAATCCTGTCCAAAGATATGTATTTAGTATTTATGGCTAACTGCTAAACTTCACAATGCTTATTCCAAAAGGAAATGTAGACCACTATAACAGAGGAGGGAATGGTGACCACAGGGTTAGTATCAAACATACAACAGACTTGACTTTTAGAAGAAATCAAAGGAGTTAATTAACTGACCATACTTCTATGGGTCATAGGAAAGTTCCAATACCAACCTCCACGAGAAGGCAATTGACTGGTGGTAGGCGTAGCATAATGCTTCTCTTCTTCATAGTAGGTGTTAAAACCTAAGATTTCTTTCATTTCCTCGAAAGTTGGCATGCTTCCAGGAGGTGGCATACGTCCTCCTTTGATAGCTGCCAGAGAATCCTGGAAAAATAGAAAGACGGTTGAAAGCACAAAGAGTAATCCTCCATGTTATGGAATTAGAATACACATCTGGGTGGAAGCAAGAGAATGGAAGGACAGACCATGGGAAACATCAATGTACGCAAAACAGCTACTGGCAACATGCCTCCAACCTAAGAAGAGAACTAAAGTGACATCTTGCATGACCAGTTTCACCTGAATTGCTATGAAAGCCTAACCTATCTTCACTTATTTATATGATTTCTCCTCACCTAAAAGTAGTAGCCCTATACGCCACTCAACTGAGCTTGTAAAGGATGATCCTTTTGCACCACTTAATTCCATATCATATTGTTTTAAAGTATTCTGGGACACACCATTAAATAGGTCCTTCCAAAAGGGAGAGGGAAAAAAAAAAGAGACAAGCACATTGACCATCCCTGTTGCAAAATTAATTGAGACAAAATAATAGCTCCAGGGTTGAACAACCTTAGCGCTACTGCCCATCAGTTTTGATCACTTAGTAAAGGACAGAACCAAAAATCCTTTAGATGAAGGCAAGGTATTCAATACATAACGAAACAGCCATGAAAAAAACCAATAATAGTTTCAGAAGCCAGAATACTATAACCTACCTATATATTAAATATTCAACACAAAATTCCTGCACCTAACATGCAGCTTAAATTTGCAGAAAGGTTAAGATAAATCTCTGATAGAATTTCAACTGTAAAAGGAAAAGTAAACACATGCTACCTGCATTGCTCTTATAGAAACCCCGATTAAGGAAAGCGGATAAGCCACGAGTTTATATCCTATTTCCTCAAGTTCAAGAGGATTGAGTATCGGTGTTTTCCCACCTCCTTCAAGCATATTAGCCTATGCAGATCAATGAAAGCTTTGTCAATCGTTGCAAATTACTTCAAACTGTCAAACCACAATTTTAACAAGCAACCGACCTTGTTTGGTCACATTGTAACTCATGAACAATGAGCGTAACCCGAAAAATAATAAGAGGCTGTGGGACAAATAACTTTTACATTCTCAGAACAAAATAAATTCCAGAATTCACTTTGTCCACTAAAAACCAAGCGTAAGCATAAACAACTAGACATTTATTGGGCAAGGGCTGCACCGTCTGAAAAGCAATGCAGGCTAACTTTCAAGCAGTCTAAGGGTTTTTATTTTTATTTTTCCTGGTTCATGACAGCTCTATGTTTGACCGAAGGAAAAGTAAAAAAACAACTTTTCATGTTTATTTTTCAGTTAGTAAACTTTCTAGGGATTTCCTTTTTGTACATTTTATGTAATTATGGTAAGTGGTAAACTGCTATCGTTTCTTCCCCTTAATTTCCGAATATCCAGGAAAAAACCTGGAGGTCACTCAACCAGTGGATTCCCCACACAGTCATAGACCTGAAGCATTGCGATCTGATTGAATAATGACTTTTTTTAGTTGTGCCAGCAGGGAAAAATAAAATACAGATGCTGATAGGTGTTCCATTTTTTAAGGTTATGTATGATTAACTGTTCATGACAAAAAGACAGGAGTACCATGAATGTCCAAACTTCCACCAAAAAACCAAAAAAAGCTTATTGAATATCATATTAATAGGGATCAGTTGTACCATTTTTGGGACAGACGGAGCAACTTCACAGAAAGCCTTCATCTCTTCTTTCGAAGCTAGAGCATCAATGAAAAGAACATCTGCTCCAGCATCAGCAAAAGCCCGAGACCTCCAGAGTGATTCACCTAGAGAAATTGCTTGACGAGAATCAGTTCGTGCAATAATAACAATGTCAGATCCACTTTCCTTTCGCGCATCGAGAGCAGCTTTTATTCTCATCACTGCTTCTTCTCTAGACACCACTTTTCTATCACGAGTATGACCGCAAGCTTTTGGAGATACCTTGTAAATACTATTTCGTAAGTATTTCATGACTTACACGGAAGTAAACATCAGTTGATGTAACAGTGAAGAAATATATGGAAAAGAAGTACATGAATGAGCCAGGCCTAAGGAAGATAAAAGCATCAAAGCAGAAGACCTATAATGCCCGACAGCAAATTGATTAACAGATGTAGTTCAACTTATCTATTGAAATGCTGGTTGAACAAAAATGATAGTCTGACCTAGTACAAATTGATCAAACGTCGCATATGTATACAACGAGAACACAAAAAGAGCTAATAGTATTTCAATATTGTTATTCTTTTACACGTGTGGAATTAACAATTTGTCCCTCTTCTATTGTTTTATACTATGGCTTCAGAAAATCAACAATAGACTCAGCATTATGAAACAGGGAGACAAGCAGTGACAACAAATGTACAACTAGAGCAACACTGTTATCCCAATAACTGCTTGGAAGTTAGAATGAAGCAAAGTTGCGAAGTGGACGCACAATTCATGAAAGAAAATCCTACTATAGTGAGCTCAGAGTTGAGATTAAGATGAATCAAAAGATTTGGCAGGACGTCTAGAATTAGATTCAGAATATAGATATAAATATTAAGGTAAAAGTGCAACCCTTAGATGAACATTTGGCCTTTGACTAAATTATCAGTTAACTCCACATTATCAGATGTAACAAATCCTGCCATTGTAATTTATGTGAACAATGTTATTCAGAAGTTTTGCCCAGCCTATGAAATTGCCGCCAGAGAGGCATTTGTACCAAGAACTTCAAGTAAATTGTAGTCAGTTTCAACATGGATAGACCTAAGAAAGGTTACCCAAGGTAAAACATTACAATCTGCTGTGCTGATGTAGTAAAAGGTGAAGATACATTACAGACAGAATCTCATGAAACAACACATTAGGATTTTCATGCATCAACCCACCATTTATTCACCAATAAGATTGCACAGCATGCTTGTAATCTAATACACAATATGCCTTCTGCATTCTATATGTTTAGTCATAACATGTTTTGAGGGTACCTATCTTGGCTATGTTAATGTAACTTCGCCTTTTACTACATCAGCACAGAAGATTTAAACACTTGTTCTACCAAAAAATTCATTCGTCCATCTGTTCATGCATATATGGCAATATAATGTGCTTGTACAGTCCACAGGAATTACATAGCCACAGGCTTTGCACCACTTAATTTCAAAGAAATTTTATATATCCTCACTTGATCATCAAAATTAAACACACTTATTTGCCTAAAACATCAACTTCTTCAAGCCTCATCTCTACGTTGATAAGGGCTCCTACTAACAATCTAAGATGATAATTATTTACTCTTGAACAAGTTGCAATTCTAGTAAGAATGCTTGAAGCCGAACCAGAGGAAAGATAAACGGATTGGTATTCAATAAGCATGCTCAAAGTTCTACAAACTACTTTAGAGTAATTACCTGATCTTCGAGAATGAGTCCAGCAAAGCCAGCATTGATATATCCTCTCACAGTCCTCTTCACATTCATCGCATTTCCATATCCATTATCAGCATCCCCTATGACAGGAATTGAGACAGCGCGAGTAATCTGTTGCCCTTGATCTACCATTTCCCCATAGGAGATTAAACCAGTATCAGGCAACCCCAATCTAGCAGCAGATATTGAGAACCCTGCCAGAAAAGGATAAGGGAACTATGAACATAATTACACAAGAATATACATTTTGTAAGAGGTAACTGGAACCTAAGCAGAGCTCAAACTCCATCTGTCCTCTTATCAGATTAAGAATTTAATGAGAAATTCCAATGATCACAACTAGGATTATGTTGGTGTCGCAGTTACATTCAGGAACAAGAAACATTGTAGCAAGGTGATGACAATGAGCTCAAGAAACTTCTTAGCAATAAGGGGTGCGTCTCAATCTGATGACTCCAGTCCGTCTTCAACTTTGACTTGCTATACCAACTCTAAGCTAAGAAACAGAATCCTGATATTCTTTTGAAAATTTCGAAGATCTCCTTCCCCATTGGGGCTCATTGGCAACCATCCCCAGTATTAAGGACCACAACTCATCTCATTGAACAGACCGAACCTCGGTGAATTTGCTATTGCTCTGCTGCTTCGCAGGGATAGTCTAGTGGCTCACTGAAAACTAAGGTACTCTTATAATAAAGGATGCATGGAACTTGGACAAATGTCTGCCTATACATGGAACTTGGAAGATCAGTTTAATCAAATTCCATAAGCTCACAATAAAGTGATCGTCCCGACAGATGTTTGAAATGGACACACCGATGGGCAATTAAAACAACCATGCAGTCCTCCCAACAAACATCCTCGATCAAAAACCAAATCACGAACCAACAAACACAACTCCCGAGCTCACCGCTCGTGAAGCAGTAACCGAACCCAGCTCTCTCCACGAGCTTCGCGCTGAGGGCGTCGAAGCAAGCCGGCCCCTGGTGAATCCCTGGCGACTCGAGGATGCGCCGAAGCGCCTTGGCCGGGGACTCCGCCGCCGGATTCCCGATCCCGTAATCACCGGAGCACGCGATCGTCGGGCGGAACGATTCCTTCAGCGATTTAGATCGGAGAGCGCGCTTGATCGATCGTCCGAGTCGAATGGATGAAGACGAGCGAGGTGGAGCGGCTGGGGAGGCGGAAGAGTGAAGAGAAGAGAGAGAAGACGACGACAGCGACGGTGAGCGGAGGAGAGAGAAGGTGGTTTCTCCACAACCGACGACTGAAGAAGAAACCATGGTTGCTCTCTCTCTCTCTAGTGAGAGTGAGCTCGCAAGCCATGGACGGTTGCAGTATAGTTGGTATTTTGTTGATGATTTGTGTTTTCCTTCTTTTTTCTTTGTTTTTATCAATTTTCCCTTTGTTATTTTAAATCGTATGAAATACTTCAAACCCTTTAAATTGTCGACGCGTCAAATCATATAAAAAAATCGGATATAATTTTTTCATATTTAAATAAAATTATTTATTTTAGGAAAAATTCTAAATAAATACCCAAAGTGCTCTTATTTTCTTGAATAATTGCTGAAGTAGATAAAGTCCTAAAGTGACTATGTTAATCTCAAATTAAGGCTTAACTTTCAAACTGATTAAGGGCATTTTCATCTTTTATATTTTTGGATATTCTTCAGTTTTTATTCTTTTCTTTTCGTCGATGACGATGCTCGAAGGGGCTAGGCGAGGGGTAAAGCCTTGCTCGTGGCCAGCGGCTATCCTTGCTAGTGGCTGACAGGGGCATGCTGGCCCTCACCCAATCATCGGCGAGGGTCGCCAAGCCCTTGCTAACCTCAAAAAAAGAAAAATAAAAAAAGAAAGTGAGAAAAATAAAAATAAAATAAAAATAATATAAAGTTAACATTGTCTTTGAACGAAAATGCATTTGATTGGCCAGAATATGTTGCCGGTCAGCGTCAGAACATTATTTAAAATTATCATGACCATTTCAGGCCTTATTCAAGAAAATAAGCGCATTTCAAACTTTTATGTTGAAAATTTCTCTTTATTTTAAAATTTTGGAGAAAATATCACCCTTTGAAGTTGCCGCGTGATATATCAATAGTTTTTTTTATATATAAATGAAAAAGTCCTCATTTACACAATGGTCATTTTGCAAAAAGCACCGGAAGTAAGGTAGCTTCAGCCTACACATACCAGAAAGGAAATGATAACGGGACGTTCAACACTTTCGATGTTATTGACACTGCCCTCTCGCAATATAGCAGAACATCGACATCGGTTCGGTTGATGAACTCCAGAAGCATGTGCGGAACCACAGCTGTGTATACAGCAAAAGGCGGAACAACATTGCTGAAATTATCACAGTGACTGCCTCGGAATGAAAATTGCTGCTATTCTCAAGCAAAATCAAACTGGATTTGAATTGCAGCAGTGTGAAACCGGACCATGTTCGGTTGCGATCGGTTGCTGTTCATGCCAGTCCAGACGACATACTTCCAGGATGATTCTGAGCAAATTTGTTGAAAACTCAGCCCAGATTAATGGGATGCCCATTCAGATGCTAACTTTGGCAAATTACATAACCGCCAAACCAAAAGATGGCTCTTCCATGACCTTGCAAGAAGGCCACGTCCCTGATTCCTCAGGCTCCCGGAAGTTGCCAGTATTCATGCCTTTCTCATCAGAAAATCAAATAAATAGCTAGTAAAACTTAAATAAGAAATAATGAACTTCCAAAGTAGAAATGCCAAGGGAACCTCACAGCAAATTGATGTCTTAGATCAACAGTCACCATGAAGTGAGATCTGTACAGCGCAGTTTCCCTTCATGGAAATCCAGTTTGAGTATCAGACTTTTTTGAAATGTAAAAGATTCCTGGATGGCGCTCAAAAACCTTGGTGAACTTCTGGGGCAAACTCAATGGCTTGCGAAGATTACTTAGTTCTTCCGGACCCTGTTCTTCGACGGCTGCTGTTCATGCCAGTCCAGACGACATACTTCCAGGATGATTCTGAGCAAATTTGTTGAAAACTCAGCCGAGATTAATGGGATGCCCATTCAGATGCTAACTTTGGCAAATTAACATAACCGCCAAACCAAAAAGATGGCTCTTCCATGACCTTGCAAGAAGGCCACGTCCCTGATTCCTCAGGCTCCCGAAGTTGCCAGTATTCATGCCTTTCTCATCAGAAAATCAAATAAATAGCTAGTAAAACTTAAATAAGAAATAATGAACTTCCGAAGTAGAAATGCCAAGGGAAAGAACTCACAGCAAATTGATGTCTTAGATCAACAGTCACCATGAAGTGAGATCTGTACAGCGCAGTTTCCCTTCATGGAAAATCCAGTTTGAGTATCAGACTTTTTTGAAATGTAGAAGATTCCTGGATGGCGCTCAAAAACCTTGGTGAACTTCTGGGGCAAACTCAATGGCTTGCGAAGATTACTTACGTTCTTCCGCTCTGTTTCTTCTTGACAGTAAGGTGTAGAAGCTCATGAAAGACTCCAACAATCCTTTTCTCAGATACATCAGTACGAGGATCCAAGTGGGATGCATTCGAGTAAGGAGAAGTATAAGGAAGGCTCTGCCATTCTTCTAGCCACCTCATGCATTTTCTCTTTAACCCAAAGCCTCTTGTGAATCGAATCGGAAAATAGGATGCCGTCTTTTAAATCTTCTTCCTTCTGCAGTAAAGCTGCATTCTTCTGCAATTCAGATACAGCTAGGTGATCATCCAAAATAGAAGTTTCACCCCAGTTCGATCATCAGGGAGCCTGACTAAAGAGAATAATTCTGGACTCTTTCAAAATCAGTAATCCCTGATAATTATAGGGCAACCCAAGATCCCACTTCAACTGGTCAATAGTTTGTAGAGGAAGGATCCTATCACTAGTGAGCATAAGCAATTTGCAAAGCCTGTTCTGGACATCCGTATGGTTCTGTTGCAAAACACTGAGTTCCTCCTGATGGAGTCCGTGGGCTTCGGGTGTCAAGTGAAACCAGGGAACAGGAGTCCCCCCACTGTCAGGAATATAAAACTCGTGAAAAATATTTGGGCATCTCCTGATAAAGTGGAGAGCTTGAGATCATGGGGAAGGCCAAGTTGTCCACGTGAGCGAGAGAGGTGGTATACAGGGCAGCAACACTGCGGAGCAGAGGCAATAAGAGAAATAAGGAAGTTCACTGCTTTGAGATCCCTCTCCCCTGAACCACGGTGTCAAGCTCCCAATCTTTCACCCACTTCAATTTCACATTCACGAGGCTACACTTCTGTTGATACCTAAAACCTTGTCGGCAGCTAAAGAAGAGATTGGACTCTCCAGTCCTAATGAATAACCAGAGCAACATCCTTCATCTAGATGACAACTCTTAGTAATCTCCGGCGCTATTTCCTTCACGGATTCTTTTCGGTTTTGACAGTGCAATATACATCATCTCCATGTGCTGCTGTGCAGAACTGTCAATGATGGAAGATGCAATGGCATAAAAAGACAGCATGATAAACATGACTCAATATTTGTTGAGATAGGTTAGTGACGGAATCTTCTCATTAAGAGTAGGGTGATTGGGAAAGGTAAGAACAGAAATAAATATATTAGAGCATTTGAATTTCAAACTGGAAAAACATCTTAGAAAACTAAAGCTGTCGATATCCATGTACATAATCATTACGAAATTTCATATCAGAGTGTGAAAAGGAA
>JAGVVM010006058.1:0-34385 GCA_019149425.1 Psidium friedrichsthalianum
CAGAAATCGGGGGGGAACGCAATGGCTAAAAGTTAAACCGGTGGCACAAGTGAGACCATTTTGTTCATCAAATCTCTCCGCCTGACCGATTGAAGCGGACATAAATCATATCGAACTAAACGAAAGACACTCACCGAGTATCGGACCTGAATTTCAGGAATAATCCCATTCCCATACGTTGTCGCGATAATGGCAATGGCATTGAAGACGCCGAAGACGCGATCTTGAGTGTCCCCCACCAAGGAATAGTCCTTCTCGGGCCCCTTGGACGAAAGCCCTGCAACCAGAAAGAGGAGAAACTCGACATCAAATACTATGTCGTGAACCGAATTTCTTTGCTTTTTACGCAGCACGAGCGCTACTTTCAATTTCATGTCCGAGTCGATACTTACCAATGTAGATGGAACCGCCAGTGGCGCAAGCGCTGTAGAGAGGGACAAAACCAAGGACACCATATTGATGTGCCTAGGGAGTGGAAGGATGGCATTTGGCTAGGACTAACATCAGGCATCCAAAGATTATGACAACTCGTAGAGCTTCATCGTCCCTTCTGCTTCGACAGCAAGTAGATCGCCTGGGAGTGTATGGAACCACAAAGAATGACTTCTCTATACACTAAGTACGACCAAACATGTTAAAAAAAAACAGGAGCAAACTGGTAAGAGTTTCGGTAGTCAGACCTTGAGGCATTCTCCTCCCAGAAGAGTGCAAGCAACAACAGCACGTAGCAGACCATGAATTGGAACCGGACCGACGAAAAACTTCCCCCATCTCGGCCCTGCCCAAACCCCATTTTCGTGTCATAGTTAGCCTTGTTGACTTCAAAACAGTAAGCGCCCATTCTCGCCGCCGAACATGCCAGGCATGCAGAACTTCCACAAAAGCTTACGACGTAGCCACATCGGGGTTATCTCTGACAATACACAATGGCATTCGGCTCGACCAACATGATAATAAGCCACTTACGTTCCCCAATTTACTCAGATAAACAAAGAGCTAGCAATGTCCAAGAGGTTTCTCTAATTTTTCTGACCAAAGGTCAATGGTCAAAGCACGGAATCTCGAAATGCCAACTATCCTAATATGCATTCTAGGTTTTTATACCGCTTGACAAGACGCGGGGCATCGATCAAAGTGTACACCACAAAAGAAAAGCTGGGGATGGTTTGTGACTTTGACCATGGATTACGAAATCCAAAAACAGCGGATGCGGTCCGATCATGCCGCTAGATCGAAAGCATCGTGAACAAGGAGTTCAAGTCACCATACGAGGTTAGCATATGTATTCACGCAGTTTTTCAAATTCAAACGGTTGACCACGTGCTCCGAAACAAACTTGTCCTAAAGTACAAGGTGAATCTCTTGATCTCGGACACGGACTTTCGAGGTTAGCATGTTGAATGAAATGTTCCATGGTTCAGACTTACCCATGATGTCGTGAGCCATGTCTCTGAACCGAAGATGCCGGTGGCCCATCTGGGCGTGGTGCTCCAGGACCAGTGATATGAGGTTGTAGGAATAGAAGGTCACGAGCGCTCCAACAACTAGCAAATGATCCCGCCCGCCCATCCCAGGAGGCCGAAAGCGTAGGGTAGGCTCAGGAGGCCGGTGCCACGATGGACGTGGTCAAGTGGTATCCACTGAATCCATGACCCTGTTTCAATTCCATTTATAAACAATAATCAGTTGATTCTTTCAAGTAGGAATTCAACAACCTATCTAGCGCAGAAGCCCTAGGGAAAACAAATAAGAAAAAAAAAAAAGATGAAGAAAAAGCCGGAGGACCCTCCACAATAAACATCTCGACCAACAACGGCATACTAGCCGTCTAGAAATGCAAGTTCTAAAATTCAAACAAGGTATGATTAAATATAATATCAATATTTAAATAGGAAAATTATTCTCGCCCGCTAATAAAGCTCAAGTTCGAGCCCATCACTATATTCCAATTGAGCTCGCATTCACTCAAAATCTTAAATCAATGAGATACAGATTAACCATAATACATTAATCGCTCTATACTATATCAATTCTTCAATATAGGATTTCTACGACACAATTCATGCACACGTGCATCTTGACAAATATGGTCCGATACGTGCTAGGCATATTCAAATGTTAGTTATATTCCTAAGAATCTTGGATTGAGACGCATGCATACGTGTCTTCGTTTCACATCTTTCTATGGTAGAAGTCGGGCAAAAATTAGCGGAAACGACGAGGCGTCCTCTTCGTGGCCATACACCTTTGAATCGATGGGAGATATTTATGGGGCTTTGCTTTTCTCTTATTGGGTGATCCACTGACCCCACACCAATGGGGCCCCCCTCCGCCAAAACGAAAGCGGTACATCACTTTCCTCAAGGCTTAAAAATAAAAAGATTTTTATTACATTAACATTTTATTTTTGTTCGAAATGAATTCACGACCTACCAATTCTGAAGTGCGCAAACACGAAATTCTAAATATTCATCGCGTGCCCCAAGTCTTTTCCTTGATCGAGGAGGGCTTGCAGAACGCATTTCAAATCCAGTATTCTCATGAATGTGGTGGTGTAGCAGAGTGGCAGAGGTGGCGGCGGTTGCAGAGCACAAGAAGAGCACAGAGAGAGAGAGAGAGGGAGAGGGAGGAGAATGGGGATTACCTTTAGATTTGAGAACGAAGAGAGCACCAGCGTCGAGCTCCTTCTGATGGTGATCTTGCGGAGCCTGTACTACTTCCCCTGCACCATCTCCTTCTTGCACGCCCGCCATCGAGCTCGGTCCAGAGTCCCCATCTCTCTCTCTCTCTCTCTCTCTCTCTCTCAATCATGCGTTCAGGGGGAGAAGTAACTCTCGGAAGAGAAAGGAAATGGAACAGAGCGGAGCAGCGAGTGATCGGGATCGATGCCGACAATGATGCGGGATTTATATCGGTAGGAATGTGAATATACGAGTCAACTGAGTTCCTGTCCGTGGGGAAGATGATGCAATGATTCGTTCCGTAGACTCCTCCGTTCAACGGGGCATGATGACCCACTTCACACATTCACACTTTCCTTCATATCTTCCGGCCTTGACCGACTCGTGTATAAAAATAATACTAACCTTGTTTAAACCTGGGTCTTGCGCACATGGGTCTATGTACATATATTTGGGCATATCACATAGATACAGGTTCGAACTCTCACGGATTCCCAATGCAAATTACATCTTAATTAGGATTGTTTCGACCCACGTGCTATCTTAAAGTTCTCCTTATTGCATAAAAAAATGTATGTCCCTTCAAGCTATTGACGTGATCTCTCGTTTTTCTTGTTATGGATAGTAATTTTACTTTTGTATTGGTAAAGCTATTTTTTTTTTTTAATTCGCAATCAGGTATTGTCCGAGTCAATTTTCAATGCATCACTTTACCCACTCCCACATCTCGAAGGATCGGCAATCCTTTAATCCAAGACCGCAATAAGAGATACACATTTTTGGGACGTAATTAGGTGACTTAATATGTAGAATCACAAGCTCTAAGTAAGAAAGGGAAAGACAAAGTCAAAAAAATGAAGGGTTTCAATGGAGGCACTCCAAGAAAACGATAAATTTACACGATTGAAAAGTTTATAACTGAATTGTCAAATCATTAAAATATCTATGGCTATATTAGTATCATTAAAAACATTAATAATACATTAATGGTCGTATAATAAATTTAGTGCTTGTATTTTACAAATATTCCCGCCTTCGTGGTCGTCCAAGTCGTGTATGGTCCCATCAGCCTTTTCGAATCTGAGATCAATCATCCGTCTAGGCGCGCACACGTGACTGTCGTCATCTTCACTCTCCGCAATTGAATTTTCAATAAAGGTTTGCCAGCCGAATGCAAGCCAGGCGGCGACGCCTCCCAAATTCCACGGGGTTGCGTAATCGATCGTGACTTGTCTTAAGCCCATAAGAAAGTCAACGTTCGTAGATTCGCCATTGGGATTGCAAAAGATTCGTATTTGACCCCCTAAAAAGAGATTTGGGGGCGGGGGAGGAGGGGAGGAGGAGGAGATTGGGGGCAAAAGAAAAGAAATCTATATTTTTATACTCTTCGAGCAAAGATTTTGACTTTTTATTTGATTTGTTGTTATTCGAGGGACGCATTCAAAATTGTTCAAATTGTACAAATGGTCAATTACCGATTCTGCTGAATCCAACATCTCATTCTTTTTCTCGACAATTCTCTCACGAAGAAAAAACTATTTTTTTTCATGAAAAGGATCGAGAAAAAAAGAATTCGACCACATAGCGAAAATTTTACAAAATAATCATAAATCCATTAACAATTCTGTTAATTTAGTCATAAACTCTTTTTTTCTATCAATTCAGCCATAAATTTATTGTATTTGTACTAATTCAGTCCTAAATCTTTTACGTTTGTTTCAGTGCAGTCCATTCGGTAAATTTTGGTTGGTCGACACTTACGTGATATTTTTAATAATATTTTAATATTTCTTATCTTTATTTTTTATAACCTTGTTCCTTTTTTTTATATTTTTTTCTTCCCCTCTAGCTAGCCGTCGATCTGACTAGTCCTCTCCTCTAGCCAATCGCCTGATTGCGGACCCACGGAAGAAGAAAAAAGAGAAAAAGAAAAGATAATTCAAAAAATATTAGAATATTATAACAAATTATCCATGTCAGCCGCTAGCCAAAGTTGGTCAGATGGATTGAATTAGCACAAATGAAAAAGATTTATTAATGAATTGGCTAAAAAAGTAGGACTGAATTGGTATAATTTTGCATAGTTTTTTAAAGACTTTTTTAGTATATTTTCCACCAAACATCCCACTCTTTTTCAGTGAGCTTGTCACCATAAAAAAAAAAAAATTAGAAAAATTATCCAATCAATCCTCTCAGCCTATTATATATATTTCAATTCAGTTATAAATTTTTCAATCTTTATCAATTTAGTTCTTAACTTTGCGTAAAGCTAATAGAACTGGATTGAAAAAGACTAAGAACTAGGTCGGCTTGCGGCAGAGAGTATCAATTATCTTATCAGAGCTGCACATAGGGCACCTCAATATGTATATGGAATTCCTTAAACCATTAAGTATTTATTTTAACCTGGGCGGATAGCGGGAATCAAACCCGCGTCTCATCCTTGGCAAAGAGAAATTTTACCATTCGACTATATTTGCATTTTTTTTTTCGTTCGGTGTTTGTATTATATTTATCGCTAGCTAGGCCAGATACTCTCTTCAGGGCGATTCCCAATCCAATTTACAATTTTATTAATATAATAACACGAATCATATTAAATTTCAATATTTCTTTTTTATTCATTTTAATATATCTTCAATTCCTTAATTTATTAAATTTTGTATTCATTCTATTTGTATGTGTATTCTATTTTTTACTAAATATTTTGTTTCTATTTTTATGTTTGAAAGAAAATAGAATTCAAAGGAATTCTATCCCAATTCGAAAATCCTATTAAATTATAGAAATTCTACTGATTAATTATTTTTGTATTTGCTATCACCTCCTTTGACAAATCCTGTTTGGGCATGTCTGCTTTGTGCTATATAGCTCTTTAATCTGATTAGTGGGGTTGGCAGCATGTTAACTGTTTCCCGAGGGTTTTTGACAATGGGAAGGTGGCACGAAGTGGTGGAAATGTAATGGACCTTGTTCTTGCGTTAGGGCCGAGCTTCTTGGATTCTCCGGTTGGGGGCAAAAGCTGCCCAGCTTTCTACTGCTACAAGTGAGAGGCAGGGGAAACACATTGAATTCAAAACTGATCTTACTTCTACAAGTGCGGCAGGATTCCTTTGCAGAGTATGGCTATGTTCTCTATATTTTTTTTTTTTCGTGTGTTCCAAATTAAAAGAAAGGCATAGGGGCGGCAGGATTCCTTTGTTAAGTATGACTATGTTCTATATATATTTTTTTCGTATGTTTCAAAATAAAATAAGGCATAAGGACACTTCAAGTGTCAATATTTGTGTACGAGAAAATAAGAAAAAAAAAAAAGAAGAAGGGAAAGTGAAAGAAGCTCCGGTTCAACAGCTGAAAGAGGCGGGACCAAAATAATTACGTGCTGCTGGCTGTGGGGTTCGAACCCACGCGCACTTATGTGCAGAAGATCTTAAGTCTTCCCCTTAACCTCTCGGGCAACCAGCGCCACCCTGTCGTGTTTTCCCACATGTTTTTAAATATTTGGCTACATCGCAATGGAAACGTCTAGAAACAACACGGGCGTCTAAAATCCAACGGACCCCCCATCGCTTCTCGCGCACCCCCACGCGAGCGAAGCGCTCTCGAGTCTCCTCGTCAATCCTGTTGTTGCTCTGCTGAATTCCAGTTTCCGTAGAGAGAGAGAGAGAGAGAGAGATGGCGGAGCATTTGGCGTCGATCTTCGGGACGGAGAAGGACCGCGTGAACTGCCCCTTCTACTTCAAGATCGGAGCGTGCAGGCATGGCGATCGCTGCTCGAGGCTCCACACCAAGCCCAGCATCAGCCCCACCCTCTTGCTCTCCAACATGTACCAGCGCCCCGACATGATCACCCCTGGCGTCGACGCCCAGGGCCAGCCCATCGACCCCCGCAAAATCCAGGAGCATTTCGAGGTATTTATTGCGATGCAGTGTTCCCTCACCTTTTTCTTTTTTTTGATTGGATTGAGATTTCCGTCGCTTGCGGGTTCTGATGAGGTTCCTGCTATCGATTACGTAGTTGGTAGTCGGCAGTTTGTTTTGGTGGCTCTGGATTTTGAAAGAGAAGGAATAGAGTTAATTTTTATGGTGCTTCTAAGGTACCTCCCAATCGGAAGACAGAAACGATGCTTTCTCCGTTAGGTTATTTACGTGACCATGTTGACGGGGCGTACCTTTCTTTCATGTGTCGTTACTGTGAATGAGCGCACAGTGCCCGTGTGATCGTGTACTCAAGCGCGTCGAGTTCGAATTCCTGCATAAATTTCGTGGAGGTTTTACTGGCATCTAGTTCTCTAACCTCTGTCCGAGGAGGACACCCCCTGTTGTTACCCGTCAGACTGTATCTAATCTATCTTATCGGGACAATTGATGACTGCTGTCGGACCGTGGCTTTCTGCTATCATCTACCGGTCGATGTCTTGTTTTGATTTGCGGGACTTCCATAGTCAACACTAATACTTAGGTCGGATGTGTGTCTTACCTGGCATCGCAGGACTTTTACGAAGATCTGTTTGAAGAGTGAACAAGTATGGGAGAGCTGGAGAGCCTTAACGTGTGCGATAACCTCGCTGACCATATGGTTTGCTGTTGCAAACTGAAAACCGAGCATCAGCGATACTATCGCACACATTAAGGCTCTCCAGCTCTCCATACTTGTTCAGCTCTTCAAACAGATCCTCGTAAAAGTCCTGCGATGCCAGGTAAGACACACATCCGACCTAAGTATTAGTGTTGACTATGGAAGTCCCGCATAATCAAAACAAGACATCGACCTGTAGATGATAGCAGAAAGCCACGGTCCGACAGCAGTCATCAATTGTCCCGATAAGATAGATTAGATACAGTCTGACGGGTAACAACAGGGGGTGTCCTCCTCGGACAGAGGTTAGAGAACTAGATGCCAGTAAAACCTCGACGAAATTTATGCAGGAATTCGAACTCGACGCGCTTGAGTACACAGTAACACGATCACACGGCACTGTGCGCTCATTCACAGTACGACACATGAAAGAAAGGTACGCCCGTCAACATGGTCACGTAAATTAACCTAACGGAGAAAGCATCGTTTTGTCTTCCGATTGGGAGGTACCTTAGAAGCACCATAAAAATTAACTCTATTCCTTCTCTTTCAAAATCCAGAGCCACCAAAACAAACTGCCGACTACCACTACGTAATCGATAGCAGGAACCTCATCAGAATCCGCAAGGCGACGGAAATCTCAATCCAATCACCAAAAAAGAAAAGGTGAGGGAACACTGCATCGCAATAAATACCTCGAAATGCTCCTGGATTTTGCGGGGGTCGATGGGCTGGCCCTGGGCGTCGACGCCAGGGGTGATCATGTCGGGGCGCTGATACATGTTGGAAGCAAGAGGGTGGGGCTGATGCTGGGCTTGGTGTGGAGCCTCGAGCAGCGATCGCCATGCCTGCACGCTCCGATCTTGAAGTAGAAGGGGCAGTTCACGCGGTCCTTCTCCGTCCCGAAGATCGACGCCAAATGCTCCGCCATCTCTCTCTCTCTCTCCTCTCTACGGAAACTGGAATTCAGCAGAGCAACAACAGGATTGACGAGGAGACTCGAGAGCGCTTCGCTCGCGTGGGGTGCGCGAGAAGCGATGGGGGGGTCCGTTGGATTTTAGACGCCCCGTGTTTCTAGACGTTTCCATTGCGATGTAGCCAATATTTAAAAATATGTGGGAAACACGACGGGTGGCGCTGGTTTGCCCGAGAGGTTAAGGGGAAGACTTAAGATCTTCTGCACATAAGTGCGCGTGGGTTCGAACCCCACAGCCAGCAGCACGTAATTATTTTGGTCCCGCCTCTTTCAGCTGTTGAACCGGAGCTTCTTTCACTTTCCCTTCTTCTTCTTCTTTTTTTTTTTTTTTTCTTATTTTCTCGTACACAAATATTGACACTTGAAGTGTCCTTATGCCTTTATTTTAATTTTGAAACATACGAAAAAATATATATAGAACATAGTCATACTTAACAAAGGAATCCTGCCGCCCTTATGCCTTTCTTTTAATTTTGGAACACACGAAAAAAAAAAAAATAAAGAACATAGCCATACTCTGCAAAGGAATCCTGCCGCACTTGTAGAAGTAAGATCAGTTTTGAATTCAATGTGTTTTCCCCTGCCTCTCACTTGTAGCAGTAGAAAGCTGGGCAGCTTTTGCCCCCCAACACCGGAGAATCCAAGAAGCTCGGCCCTAACGCAAGAACAAGGTCCATTACATTTCCACCACTTCGTGCCACTTCCCATTGTCAAAAACCCTCGGGAAACAGTTAACATGCTGCCAACCCCACTAATCAGATTAAAGAGCTATATAGCACAAAGCAGACATGCCCAAACAGGATTTGTCAAAGGAGGTGATAGCAAATACAAAAATAATTAATCAGTAGAATTTCTATAATTTAATAGGATTTTCGAATTGGGATAGAATTCCTTTGAATTCTATTTTCTTTCAAACATAAAAATAGAAACAAAATATTTAGTAAAAAATAGAATACACATACAATAGAATGAATACAAAATTTAATAATTAAGGAATTGAAGATATATTAAAATGAATAAAAAAAGAAATATTTGAAATTTAATATGATTCGTGTTTATTATTTATATAAATTGTAAATTGGATTGGGAATCGCCCTGAAGAGAGTATCTGGCCTAGCTAGCGATAATATAATCCAAACACCGAACAAGAACAAAAAAAAATGCAATATAGTCGAATGGTAAAATTTCTCTTTGCCAAGGATGAGACGCGGGTTTGATTCCCGCTATCCGCCCAGGTTAAAATAATATACTTAATGGTTTAAGGAATTCCATATACATATTGAGGTGCCCTATGTGCAGCTCTGATAAGATAATTGATACTCTCTGCCGCAAGCCGACCTAGTTCTTAGTCTTTTTCAATCCAGTTCTATTAGCTTACGCAAAGTTAAGAACTAAATTGATAAAGATTGAAAATTTATAACTGAATTGAAATATATAATAGGCTGAGAGGATTGATTGGATAGTTTTTCTAATTTTTTTTTTGATGGTGAAAGCTCAACTGAAAAAGAGTGGGCTGTTTGGTGGAAATATATAAAAAAGTCTTAAAACTATTGCAAATTATACCAATTCAGTCCTAATTTTTTAGCCAATTCATTAATAAATCTTTTTCATTTGTGCTAATTCAATCCATCTGACCAACTTTGGCTAGCGGCGACATGGATAATTTGTTATAATATTCTAATATTTTTTGAATTATCTTTTCTTTTTCTCTTTTTTCTTCTTCCGTGGGTCCGCAATCAGGCGATTGGCTAGAGGAGAGGACTAGTCAGATTCGACGGCTAGCTAGAGGGGAAAAAAAAATATAAAAAAAAGGAAAAGGTTATAAAAAATAAAGATAAGAAATATTAAAATATTATTAAAAATTATCACGTAAGTGTCGACCAACCAAAATTTACCGAATGGACTGCACTGAAACAAACGTAAAAGATTTAGGACTGAATTAGTACAAATACAATAAATTTATGGCTGAATTGATAGAAAAAAAGAGTTTATGACTAAATTAACAGAATTGTAATGGATTTATGATTATTTTAGTAAATTTTCGCTATGTGGTCGAATTCTTTTTTTCTCGATCCTTTTCATGAAAAAAAATAGTTTTTTCTTCGTGAGAGAATTGTCGAGAAAAAGAATGAGATGTTGGATTCAGCAGAATCGGTAATTGACCATTTGTACAATTTGAACAATTTTGAATGCGTCCCTCGAATAACAACAAATCAAATAAAAAGTCAAAATCCTTTGCTCGAAGAGTATAAAAATATAGATTTCTTTTCTTTTGCCCCCAATCTCCTCCTCCTCCTCCTCCTCCCCCGCCCCCAAACTCTCTTTTTAGGGGGTCAAATTACGAATCTTTTGCAATCCCAATGGCGAATCTACGAACGTTGACTTTCTTATGGGCTTAAGACAAGTCACGATCGATTACGCAACCCCTGGAATTTGGAGAGCGCGACTGGCTTGCATTCGGCTGGCAAACCTTTATTGAAAATTCAATTGCGGAGCAGTGAAGATGACGACAGTCACGTGTGCGCGCCTAGACGGATGATTGATCTCAGATTCGAAAAGGATGATGGGACCATACACGACTTGGACGACCACGAAGGCGGGAATAATTGTAAAATACAAGCACTAAATTTATTATACGACCATTAATGTATTATTAATTTTTTTAATGATACTAATATAGCCATAGATATTTTAATGATTTGACAATTCAGTTATAAACTTTTCAATCGTGTAAATTTATCGTTTTCTTGGAGTGCCTCCATTGAAACCCTTCATTTTTTTGACTTTGTCTTTCCCTTTTTACTTAGAGCTTGTGATTCTACATATTAAGTCACCTAATTACGTCCCAAAAATGTGTATCTCTTATTGCGGTCTTGGATTAAAGGATTGCCGATCCTCCGAGATGTGGAGTAAAGTTAGATGCATGAAAATTGACTCGGACAATACCTGATTGCGAATTAAAAAAAAAAAATAGCTTTACCAATACAAAAGTAAAATTACTATCCATAACAAGAAAAACGAGAGATCACGTCAATAGCTTGAAGGGACATACATTTTTTTATGCAATAAGGAGAACTTTAAGATAGCACGTGGGTCGAAACAATCCTAATTAAGATGTAATTTGCATTGGGAATCCGTGAGAGTTCGAACCTGTATCTATGTGATATGCCCATAATGTACATAGACCCATGTTCGCAAGCCCAGGTTAAACAAGGTTAGTATTATTTTTATACACGAGTCGGTCAAGGCCGGAAGATATGAAGGAAAGTGTGAATGTGTGAAAGTGGGTCATCATGCCCCGTTGAACGGAGGAGTCTACGGAACGAATCATTGCATCATCTTCCCACGGACAGGCAACTCATTTGACTCGTATATTCACATTCCTACCTATATAAATCCCGCATCATTGTCGGCATCGATCCCGATCACTCGCTGCTCCGCTCTGTTTCCATTTCCTTTCTCTTCCGAGAGTTACTTCTCCCCCTGAACGCATGATTGAGAGAGAGAGAGAGAGAGAGAGAGAGAGATGGGGACTCTGGGACCGAGCTCGATGGCGGGCGTGCAAGAAGGAGATGGTGCAGGGGAAGTAGTACAGGCTCCGCAAGATCACCATCAGAAGGAGCTCGACGCTGGTGCTCTCTTCGTTCTCAAATCTAAAGGTAATCCCCATCTCCTCCCTCTCCTCTCTCTCTCTCTCTCTGTGCTCTTCTTGTGCCTGCAACCGCCGCCACCTCTGCCACCTCTGCTACCACCACCACATTCATGAGAATACTGATTTGAAAATGCGTTCTGCAAGCCCCTCCTCGATCAAGGAAGACTCTGGGGCACGCGATGAATATTTAGAATTTCGTGTTTGCGCACTTCAAGAATGTGGTAGGTCGTGAATTCATTTCGAACAAAAATAAAATGTTAATGTAATAAAAATCTTTTTTATTTTTATAAGCCTTGAGGAAAGTGATGTACCGCTTTCGTTTTGGCGGAGGGGGGCCCCATTGGTGTGGGGTCAGTGGATCACCCAATAAGAGAAAAGCAAAGCCCCATAAATATCTCCATCGATTCAAAGGTGTATGGCACGAGAGACGCCTCGTCGTTTCCGCTAATTTTTGCCCGACTTCTTACCATAGAAAGATGTGAACACGAAGACACGTATGCATGCGTATCAATCCAAGATTCTCTAGGAATATACTAACATTTGAATATGCCTAGCACGTATCGGACCATATTGTCAAGATGCACGTGTGCATGAATTGTGTCGTAGAAATCTATATTGAAGAATTGATATAGTATAGAGCGATAATGTATTATGGTTAATCTGTATCTCATTGATTTAAGATTTTGAGTGAATGCGAGCTCAATTGAATATAGTGATGGGCTCGAACTTGAGCTTTATTAGCGGGCGAATCATTTCCTATTTATAATATTGATATTATATTTAATCATACCTTGTTTGAATTTTAGAACTTGCATTTCTAGACGGCTAGTATGCCGTTGTTGGTCAAGATGTTTTATTGTGGAGGGTCCTCCGGCTTTTTCTTCATCTTTTTTTTTTCTTATTTGTTTTCCCTAGGGCTTCTGCGCTAGGATAGGTTGTTGAATTCCTACTTGAAAGAATCAACTGATTATTGTTTATAAATTGGAATTGAAACAGGGTCATGGATTCATTGTGGATACCACTTGACCACGTCCATCGTGGCACCGGCCCTCCTGAGCCTACCCTACGCTTTCGGCCTCCTGGGATGGGCGGGCGGGATCATTTGCCTAGTTGTTGGAGCGCTCGTGACCTTCTATTCCTACAACCTCATATCACTGGTCCTGGAGCACCACGCCCAGATGGGCCACCGGCATCTTCGGTTCAGAGACATGGCTCACGACATCATGGGTAAGTCTGAACCATGGAACATTTCATTTTACATGCTAACCTCGAAAGTCCGTGTCCGAGATCAAGAGATTGGCCTTGTACTTTAAGATAAGTTTGTTTCGGAGCACGTGGTCAACCGTTTGAATTTGAAAAACTTGCGTGAATACATACGCTAACCTCGTATGGTGACTTGAACTCCTTGTTCACGATGCTTTCGATCTAGTGGCACTGATCGGACCGCATCCGCTGTTTTTGGATTTCGTAATCCATGGTCAAAGTCGCAAACCATCCCAGCTTTTCTTTTGTGGTACACTTTGATTCGATGCCCGCGTCTTGTCAAGCGGTATAAAACACTAGAATGCTATTAGGATAGTTGGCATTTCGAGATTCCGTGCTTTGACCATTGACCCTTTGGTCAGAAAAATTAGAGAAACCTCTTGGACATTGCTAGCTCTCTTTGTTATCTGAGTAAATTGGGGAACGTAAGTGGCTTATGATCATGTTGGTCGAGCCGAATGCCATTGTGTATTGTCAGAGATAAACCCGATGTGGCTACGTCGTAAGCTTTTTGTGGAAGTTTCTGCATGCCTGGCATGTTCGGCCGCGAAGAATGGGCGCTTACTGTTTTGAAGTCAACAATGCTAACTATGACACGAAAATGGGGTTTGGGCAGGGCCGAGATGGGGAAGTTTTTCGTCGGACCGGTCCAATTCATGGTCTGCTACGGTGCTGTTGTTGCTTGCACTCTTCTGGGAGGAGAATGCCTCAAGGTTTGACTACCGAAACTCTTACCAGTTTGCTCCTCTGTTTTTTGACATGTTTGGTCGTACTTTAGTGTATAGAGAAGTCATTCTTTGTGGTTCCATACACTCCCAGGCGATCTACTTGCTGTCGAAGCCGGAAGGGACGATGAAGCTCTACGAGTTCGTCATAATCTTTGGATGCCTGATGTTAGTCCTAGCCCAAATGCCATCCTTCCACTCCCTCAGGCACATCAATATGGTGTCCTTGGTTTTGTCCCTTCTCTACAGCGCTTGCGCCACTGGCGGTTCCATCTACATTGGTAAGTATCGACTCGGACATGAAATTGAAGTAGCGCTCGTGCTGCGTAAAAAGCAAAGAAATTCGGTTCACGACATAGTATTTGATGTCGAGTTTCTCCTCTTTCTGGTTGCAGGGCTTTCGTCCAAGGGGCCCGAGAAGGACTATTCCTTGGTGGGGGACACTCAAGATCGCGTCTTCGGCGTCTTCAATGCCATTGCCATTATCGCGACAACGTATGGGAATGGGATTATTCCTGAAATTCAGGTCCGATACTCAGTGATGTGTCTGTTTCGTTTAGTTCGATATGATTTAGTGTCCGCTTCAATCGGTCAGGCAGAGAGATTTGATGAACAACAATGGCTCAGCATTTGTGCCACCGGTTTTAACTTTTAGCCCATTGCGTTCGATCGAAGATTTTCAATTTGATTCGTAGGCTACGCTGGCGCCTCCGGTGACGGGGAAGATGTTCAATGGGCTGTGTGTGTGCTACGCTGTGGTCGCAGCCACTTTCTTCAGCGTCGCGATCTCCGGTTATTGGGCTTTCGGCAACCAAGCAGAAGGGCTCCTCCTCAGCAACTTCTTGGTCGACGGGAAGGCGCTGGTTCCGAAATGGTTCATTTTGATGACCAACATGTTTGCCATTCTTCAACTGTCAGCTGTCGGTGTAGTAAGAACCTCTCTCTCTCTCGATCTCTCTCCCCCTCCCTCGCGCGCGCGGGGAAATACGCGATGGCAGTAACACCATAAGAACGGATTGTTTTGGGCAGGTTTATCTGCAGCCTACCAATGAAGTTCTTGAGAAAACGTTCGCGGACCCACGAGCGCTGAATTCTCTGCACGAAATATCGTACCTCGCCTGATCTCTCGGTCGATATCTGTCGTTGCGGCGACGACACTAGCGGCGATGCTCCCTCTTTGGAGACATCAATTCTGTGATCGGAGCATTCGGGTTCCTGCCTCTCGACTTCGTCTTGCCGTGGTCTTCTACAACTTGACGTTCGAGCCATCGAGACGGAGCCCCATCTTCTGGCTGAACATCGCCATTGCCGTGGTATTCTCAACAGTGGCGGTCATTGCTGCTGTTGCGGCGGTTAGGCAAATAGCTCTCGACGCGGACACGTACCAGTTATTTGCTAATGTGTGAACAGACGTAGTTTCAAGTTTGTTCTCAAAAGCTGGTCCGATCATATGAATTGCAGATATTAGCCCCCCATCAGGGAAACCAGGACCCGATTCGACCCTGAATTTCTTTCGCTGTAACGATAAAATAACAATGGGATTTCGTAAAGCAAGGATATCAGTAGCATTTCCTTTGCTAGAAAGAGAATCGCAGAGCGGTCCTGACAAAGTATGCGTATGCAGAGTTCAGATGGAAACTGCATATGCTATATGTAAATATTCATGGTGAGAATTGATCTAGAAATGAAGTAAAACCAAACATGAAGAAAACGGGACGATAGTCATTATTCAAAAAGCAAGATCACATCAACTAAGTCCAATTCACGAAAATTAAACCAAAAGAAAATAACAACAGAAGTGCATTTGGATATTATGTATATCGAAGGTGGAATAAGGGTGTGAAGTGAACATAACAGTAACGGCATAACGTGATCTCTAGAAGATTTTCGAAAGAATTTTGTTCTTTCTTTCATTTGATACTTTTTGTCTAATTCCAAACTACTATTTGAGAATGTGTCTCTTATTGTGGTCTTCGATTAAAGGATTGCCAATCCTCAAGATGTGGAGTAAAGTTAGATGAGTGACAATTGACTCGGACAATACCTTATTGCTGAATTAAAAAATATAGCTTTACTAATACAAGAGATAAAAATATTATCATCCATTAACATGAAATATGAGTGATCACATTGATAGCTTAAACGGACTTATATTTTTGTATATAATAAGGAAAATTTGAGGATAGCACGCGGGTCGAATTTTGAGTAAACGACCCAAGTAAAAATTTAATTTACATTTGGAAACTGTGAGAATCCAAACCTATATCGTATGCCCAATGGATCGTGTATGTACACAGATGTATATGCGCAAGCCCGGTTTAAAGAAGATTAGGATTATTTTACGTTACGTACGAGTCGGTCAGGACGGCAAGATATACAGGAACGCATCGGCCAGGACGGCAAGATATACAAGTGGATCCTAATGCCCCGACAAAAGGAACAAATCATTTGATCATCCTCTTCATGGACAGGCAACTCGTTGACTCGTATATTCACATTCCTGCCTATATAAATCCCGCATCATTCTCGACATCGGTCCCGATCACTCGCTGCTCCGCTCTGTTTCCATTTCCTTTCTCTTCGGAGAGTTACTTCTCCCCACACACGCATTGAGAGAGACAGAGAGAGAGAGAGAGAGGGAGAGAGAGAGGGAGAGAGAGAGAGAGAGAGAGAGAGAGATGGGGGCTCTGGGACCGAGCTCGGTGGCGGGTGTGCAAGGAGGAGATGATACAGGGGAAGTAGCACAGGCTCCGCAAGATCACCATCAGAAGGAGCTCGACGCTGGTGCTCTCTTCGTTCTCAAATCTAAAGGTAATTTCCATCTCCTCTCTCTCTACTCTTCTCGTGCTCTGCAACCGCCGCCGCCGCCGCCGCCAGCGCCACCTCGTCCCCCACCTCTGTTATCAGTATTCGACGAGTTTATGATGAGAGAGCGCCTGAACGGTAGCATCGTGCATCCCATACTAATCTCGATTTCGCCCCCGATGTGTATTCTCCAATTGCTGTTCAGGAGCAGCAGGGTTTGAAAATACTTCCTACAAGCCCCCTCCTCCCTTGAGGGGACACTGCGGAAAAAAAAAATGTTAACGTAATAAAAATCTCTCTATTTTATATATATATAAGCCCTGAGGAAAATGGTGTGCCGCTTTCGTTTTGGGGGAGAGGGGCCAATTGGTGTGGGGTCGCCTCGAAGAGAAAAACAAAGCACCATAAATAATCTCCATCGATCCAAAGATGTGTGCCCAACTTATTGCAATAGAAAAATGTAAATTCGAAGACACCTATGCATGCGTATCAATCCAAGATTCTCTAGGAATAACTAACATTAGAATATGCATAACACTTGTTGGACCATACTTGTCAAGATGTACGTGTGAGTGAGTTGTGTTAGAGAAATCTCACATCAAAAAATTGATGTAATGCAGAGCAGTAAATGTATCATGATTAGCCAATAACTCATTGAATTAAGTTTTTGAGTGAAATTGAGTCCAATTGATTATATTGATGGGTTTGGACATGAGCTTTATTATTAGGCGAATCATTTCTCTGTTCATAATATTGATATTATATTTAATCACGCCTTATTTGAAATTTAGAACAATAATTATGATTAGATAGTGATGGCACGTCATCGACATTTTTGACGGCTTATGTGTCATTATTGCTTTAATGTGGAAGGTCCTCCGACCTTTTTATATTTTGTTTTTCCTCAAAGATTAGGGCTCCTGGGTTAGGATAGGTTGCTGAATTCCTACTTGAAAGAATCAACTGATTATTGTTTGTAAATTGGAATTGAAATAGGGTCATGGATTCATTGCGGATACCACTTGACCACGTCCATCGTGGCCCCGGCCCTTTTGAGCCTGCCCTACGCTTTTGGCCTCCTGGGATGGGTGGGCGGGGTCATTTGCCTGGTCGTTGGAGCACTTGTGACCTTCTATTCCTACAACCTCATATCGCTCGTCCTGGAGCACCATACCCAAATGGGCCACCGGCATCTTCGGTTCCGAGACATGGCTCACGACATCATGGGTAAGTCCGAAACACAAAGCATTCCATTTTACATGATAACCTCGAAAGTCCGTGTCCGAGATCAAGAGGTTGGCCTTGAACTTCAAGATAAGTTTGTTTCGGAGCATGTGGTCAGTCGTTTGAATTTGAAAAACGTGCGTGAATACAAACGCGAATCTCGTATGGTTACTTGAACTCCTTATTCACGATGCTTTCGATCTAGTGGCACTGATCGGACCGCATCCGTAGTTTTTGGATTTCGTAATCCATGCTCAAAGTCGCAAATCATCCCCAGCTTTTCTTTAGTGGTGTACACTTTGATTCGATGCCCGCGTCTTGTCAAGCGGTATAAAACAACTAAAATGCTTTGACCATTGACCCTTTGGTCAGAAAAATTAGAGAAACCTCTTGGACGTTGCTAGCTCCTTTTGTTTATCTGAGCGTAATCTTTAGGTTAGAGTAAATTGTGGAACGTAAGTGGCTTATGATCATGTTGGTCGAGCCGAATGTCATTGTGTATTGTTAGAGATAAACCCGATACGGCTACGTCGTAATTAAGCTTTTTGAGGAAGTTTCTGCATGCGTGGCATGTTCGGCCGCGAAGAATGGGCGCTTACTGTTTTGAAGTCAACAATGCTAACTATATGAAAACCGGGTTTGGGCAGGGCCAAGATGGGGGAAGTTTTTCGTCGGACCGGTCCAATTCATGGTCTGCTACGGTGCTGTTGTTGCTTGCACTCTTCTGGGAGGAGAATGCCTCAAGGTTTGACTACGGAAACTCTTTACCAGTTTGCTCCTCTGTTTTTTGACATGCTTGGTCGTACTTTAGTGATAGAGAAGTCATTCTTTTGTGGTTCCATACACTCCCAGACGATCTACTTGCTGTCGAAGCCGGAAGGGACGATGAAGCTCTACGAGTTCGTCATAATCTTTGGATGCTTGATGTTAGTCCTAGCGCAAATGCCATCCTTCCACTCCCTCAGGCACATCAATATGGTGTCCTTGGTTTTGTCCCTTCTCTACAGCGCTTGCGCCACTGGCGGTTCCATCTACATTGGTAAGTATCGACTCGGACATGAAATTGAAGTAGCGCTCGTGCTGTGTAAAAAGCAAAGAAATTCGGTTCACGACATAGTATTTGATGTCGAGTTTCTCCTCTTTCTGGTTGCAGGGCTTTCGTCCAAGGGGCCCGAGAAGGACTATTCCTTGGTGGGGGACACTCAAGATCGCGTCTTTGGCGTCTTCAATGCCATTGCCATTATCGCGACGACGTATGGGAATGGGATTGTTCCTGAAATTCAGGTCCGATACTCAGTGATGTGTCTGTTTCGTTTAGTTTGATATGATTTAGTGTCCGCTTCAATCGGTCAGGCAGAGAGATTTGATGAACGATGACCGTTCAGCATTTGTGCCACCGGTTTTAACTTTTAGCCCATCGGCTTCGATCTGTGTAAATTTGATTCGTAGGCTACGCTGGCGCCTCCGGTGACGGGGAAGATGTTCAATGGGCTGTGTGTGTGCTACGCTGTGGTCGCAGCCACTTTCTTCAGCGTCGCGATCTCCGGTTATTGGGCTTTCGGCAACCAAGCAGAAGGGCTCCTCCTCAGCAACTTCTTGGTCGACGGGAAGGCGCTGGTTCCGAAATGGTTCATTTTGATGACCAACATGTTTGCCATTCTTCAACTGTCAGCTGTCGGTGTAGTAAGAACCTCTCTCTCTCTCGATCTCTCTCCCCCTCCCTCGCGCGCGCGGGGAAATACGCGATGGCAGTAACACCATAAGAACGGATTGTTTTGGGGCAGGTTTATCTGCAGCCTACCAATGAAGTTCTTGAGAAAACGTTCGCGGACCCCACGAGCGCTGAATTCTCTGCACGAAATATCGTACCTCGCCTGATCTCTCGGTCGATATCTGTCGTTGCGGCGACGACACTAGCGGCGATGCTCCCCTTCTTTGGAGACATCAATTCTGTGATCGGAGCATTCGGGTTCCTGCCTCTCGACTTCGTCTTGCCTGTGGTCTTCTACAACTTGACGTTCGAGCCATCGAGACGGAGCCCCATCTTCTGGCTGAACATCACCATTGCCGCGGTATTCTCAACAGTGGCGGTCATTGCAGCTGTTGCGGCGGTTAGGCAAATAGCTCTCGACGCGGACACGTACCAGTTATTTGCTAATGTGTGAACAGACGTAGTTTGTTCTCAAAAGCTGGTCCGATTATGGCAATGCAGATATTAGCCCCGCTCCACTGAAACCAAGATGCCGATTCGTCCACCCCCGACACTGAATTTCTTTCGCTATAACGACAAAATAACAGTGGGAATTCGTAAAGCAAGAACTATCAGTAGCATTTTGTTATGACAATGCGAAAATTAAAACGAAATTAAACTTGCGACGAAGAAAAGAACATAAAGATTTATATGCAAAACCTTGTAGGAAAAATCACGGAGAGAGGAGAAGCGAAATTCACTATAGAATCAAAGATCATAAAAGGTGGCTAAAAAAACTAAAGACGCTTCTAAATATAACAGTTTGAAAAAAAGCAATATTTATATTACTGCCCTTAAACCCTAACGTTGGCCCAAGCCCATAATTAATTCAAGACATATCAACAAATCTCTATATTGTCCTGAATTCCTCGAGTAAACATAAGTAATAAATAATCTTCTACTCCCATTGGAGTAAAGCTCAGTTGCAGCAAACATTTACTAAATTCTAGCAATGCTTGAATTTAGCAATAGGAAAAACTTTGTCAACATATCAGCTGAATTGTTTTTTGTACCAATTTTCAAGACCTTAATATAACCATAAATAAGAATAGCTAGAGTATAATAATATTGCACATCAATGTGCTTTGTCCTCTTATGATACATCTGATCTTTAATAAGATATATAGCACTCTGACTATCACAATGGGCAACGGTCACATCATAATTGACACTAACCATATAGCCTTTTTCGCTCACTTGAGTGCCACATCGGAGGAAAATTGTTCACTTAAGTGCAATTTTCGGCAAATTCTCCCATGTGGACTTATTATTATTATTTTTTTAATGACATGTGGGTTTTTTTTAATTAATATTTTCTGTCATTTTATTTATTTATTTTGATGTTTTCATTTTTTAAATTTTTGTGGCATTTTCCCCCTTGGCCGGCAAGGGTCATCGGTGACCCTTGTCGGCCACCATTAGGCGGCCCAGGGGCTTGGGCCAGCTCGCCTTGGTTCGGTGGGGCACGTGCGAGGGTGCGACGGCCCTTGCTAGATCTAGGCAAGGGCCGTCACGGCCCCGCCGGCCACTGGTGAGGGGCCCTCACCTAGACCTTGCAACCACCAGGCCGCAATGGAGGCTGGCGTCAGTGACCCTCTCACTTGTATTCTACATATAGTGAGAGAGATGTGTGTGGGGGGTGAGAGAGAGAGAGAGAGAGAGAGAGAGAGAGAGAGAGAGAGAGAGAGAGAGAGAGAGAGAGAGAGAGAGAGAGAGAGAGAGAGAGAGAGAGAGAGAGAGAGAGAGAGAGAGAGAGAGAGAGAGGGGGATGTCCTTTCTTGCAAAACCAAGAAGAAAAAAAAGAAGAAAATTTGCAAAATAAAAAAATTCCACATGTACCTTAAAATATTAAAAAAATCATTTCACTGGTGCCACGTCAGCTTTTCAATGTCATGTAATGATGGCACTTAAGTGGTTAATTTTTAAGAGTTATAACACTCGAGTGAATGAAAAAATAAGTTATGGCCCTCAAGTAAGTGCCATACAAAAATTATAGTACTTGCGATGTACTTATCTCGATAGTAATGTCATCGACATTTTCTAATGGCTAGCATGTCGTTATTGTGCGAGATAAAGGAAGAAAATTTTAGTGGTATCAAGCGCCATGTCAATTGCTGATATAGCACGCAATTTTACTCATATCCAATAATATAACGACACATGTCAAGTGAGTTGGAAAAAAATAAAAATTTGATTATGATTTTTTGTTTTCATATTCTCCTCCATCTCATAGTATCCACCTTTGGCCACCAGCTCTACTCCTTGCGGCTTCCTCCTCCATCACATATGGTAAAGACATTGCAACGAAGGTGAATGATGACTGCGAGCACCACTCCCCCGCCCATGGTCGCCCAATCCACTCCTCAATCGATCCGCCTACACTATTGCTATTGCGCTTCCACGCCGACTATCCCTCCATGTCCTTCCTTGTCCATGGCCTCTACTTACTCATCCATGGCTATGACAGGCCTTTGCGTCCAGATCTAGAATCACGGAGCTAGGCCATGACAGACCTCATAGCCATTGAAGTCGACCGCCCCTCTATGTCCGTCCTTGTCCACTGTTGTCTGCTTGCTCATCCATGGCAGTGGCAGACATGGGGCCATGGTTTCGCACATATCTGGAAATCCATGGCTACGATAGACCACCATCCTGGCCAACCACCCCTCCTACATCCTTCCTTCGTCATGGCCCCGACAGATCTCGGCTACCCTTCCGTTGTCCTTCCATGCCCATCCATGGCTACCACAGGCCTTGGAGCCACGGCCACCCTAAATTTGGAATCGCAAAGCCATGGTTGCATCCAAGTCTGTGACATCTAGATTTTTACACAAAAAGACAAGAAAATTTGAATGTGTTAACCTTTAGTAGACCTACCTCACCAACTCCCTCTCTCTTCTTCCCTCTGCTGCATGCAACTTTTTCTCTTTGCCCCACCACTCTTTCCCTCTTTGTCCACTCAATCATGTGGCTTCCCAAGACAAAAATTTAGACCTATCCCCATCTTTTCCCCCTTCTTCTCGTGTACTTCCTCTTGGATTACTGTAGCTCGGCAAAGTTTTCTACTCCTTCTTCTTGCTGCTATTGGGTTCTTCTTCTTCTTCTTCTTCTTCTTCTTCGTGTTTTGTTCACACGAGGAAGTTTGGCCACTCTTCTATAGCTGCTCACCTGTTGCCCTCAGCTCGCCGAAGCTCAGCGGACGTCGTCATCGCCTCCTTCAACTTGCCTACTGCTAGTTCCTTCCTCTACTTTGGCTCCAACCATTGTTGCTGCTCCAGCTCGCCGCTGCCGAGCTCCCGTCTGCTCACTGCTGTCCGCAATGCCATCCAGTCGTTGACACCTAGCCGAGCTCGCTGTTCAGCCGAGCCACCTTGCCGCCGTGCAGCAGCCCGTGAACCACCACCAACCTCTCCATTTTGCCGAGCATCGTTGCATGCTTACGAGCACATTGCCGACCACCCAAGGGCGTCGTGATTTTCCTTACCGTTGCTCACCAGAAAACCATCATTGTTCGTCGGAAAACCGCCGCCGCCAACCGGAGTAGTCGACATTTGTGAGTCGACATCTAATCCTTAGCTAAGGCGTGAATTTGCATTCGGGATTAAATTAGTAAATTAATTAATTATTATTTTAATTAGAAATTCACGTAGCCTAATTGTGGCCGGTTTAGCTAGAGATTGGATTTAGGTTTAAATGGCCACAATTAAATAAGTTAGACCGAGTACCGAAGTAGTCGGTGGTTAATCGAAAATTAAATTGACTGAATTTTTGATCTCGAGTGACCGATGAATTATTTAATAACTGATTGGTAGTCTGTAGTCTGTGGTGATTGTTTGTTAAATAATTGGAATTGTTATGGAATTTTTGTGGCCGATTGCTTAGGGTCGGGATCGACATGGGTCTGCCAATTAATTGGAAGGATTTCTGTCAGATCGAGCAATAAATTGCTGATTAATGTTCAGTTGGAAAAATGGAAAATGGACTGTTTTTTATAATTTAAGAGGGTGGTCACATATGGTCATAAAAATCCGTGCCAGTCGTACAGTATTATCATGGTAGTTCTGTGTCTTGCCAGTCGTATGAATCTTACGGACTACCGAGAGACACTGCCAATCGTAGTGTAAAGTCACACCAGTCGTGTGCTATATTTCCTGATAGAAACGCGTCATGCCAATCGTACGAATCTTACAGACTAGCAAAAGACACTGCCAATCGTAGTGTAAAGTTACACCAATCGTGTGCTATCTTTCCTGATAAAAAAAATGTCGCGCCAGTTGTACGAATCTCACGGATTATCAAAAGACACTGCCAGTCGTAGTGTAAAGTCACACCAGTCGTGTGCAATGGACCTTGTGACCACCGAATAAAATTATTTCAAGAGAAAACTTGAATTGACTGTTTTTTTTATAAAAATCTTGGTCGATGTAGAACTTTATTACTTGGATGCCTAAGCGAATGATCTTCTTATTCGGGCTTAGGTCGTTGACTCACTGAGATTTATTTCTCACCACGTCGTGGTTACCATTTTTCAGGTCCAAAATGAAGATGGGACAATGGAGTAGTAATCTTTCTTTTGGAGTAGATGAGTAGCTAATCCTTTTCAACCCACTTATACTTTGGCTGGTCTTAAGGAGCCACCTCGAAGAATGGGGTTATCTTTATGCTGTTTAGCTCCATAGGGTTAGCGATCCTCTGCTCGTTATTGTATTGAAAATATTGGGCTGAATTGATGAAGTATCCTGCTTTTCTATTTCTACTTGTTAATTGTCTGGGAGTTTTAAAACGTTTCCGCATGCATAAGAAATTTTAGTATGGTCGTCAGCATGCTTGGAACGCTATTCTTTCCGACCTGAGGCATTTTGGTAAGGATGGCTCATGCCAAAGGATCGAGGCGTGACATCCTCATCCAAGGTGGTATCAGAGCAAGATCAGCCTAATCCACTTAGTCATGGCCTGGAGTGATAAGGTGAGAAGGATTTTGGGATAGATAGTAAGATTAAAATCGTGTGCATGTGATTGTCATGTCGGTTTTGAATTATAGTTGTAGTATGAAGTTCTTATACGTTGCTTTAGGCGAGCATGAGTCCATAAGGTCCTGCATAATTAGCAATTGCATCCCAAGAATACCTAGGAGAAGGGTAGCTCGAGAGAATCCCAAGATAGGCGAGATCCTACAGGCATTGGAAACCCTTGAGAATATAGTGGGACAGCAAGTGAGGAATCAAGCTGCCATTACTAAGGCCACCCTGTATGAAGACCCGTTGGCTTTCAGATCTGACTTTGTCATGCCTCAATTCTCGGTGCAAGGATGATGGACAATGAAGTCCATGGCGATGCTGGTAGCGACGGCGGAGGAAGCGACGATAGCGACGACGGAGGGAGGCAGTGGTAGTGACAGCGGTGTGAGTTCACGGTGGTTGCAATATCAATGGTGGAGGAAGATAGATGGACAAAGATTTTTATTTTTTTAAAATTAGTTATAATAAATGCGTCGATTTGTAATTGGCTTATACATGCCACCATGCCAGCTAGTGACATAGCGCTCGACAACCACCGAATATTTTCTTAACGTGGAGGGTCCTCTAGCTTTTTCTTCTCCATTTTTTTTCTTTTTTGTTTTCCCTCAAAGATTAGGGCTTCTGGGTTAGGACAAGATTGCTGAATTCCCACTTGAAAGAATCAACTGATTATTGTTTGGAATTAGAATTGAAACAAGGTCATGGATCCACTGCGGATACCACTTGACCACATCCATCGTCTCATCGGCTCTTCTGAGCCTTCCCTATGCTTTCGCCCTCTTGGATGGTTGGGGGGGAGGATCATTTGCCTAGTTGTTGGAGCGGTTGTTGACCTTCTACTCTTACAACCTCATATCGCTCGTCCCTAGAGCACCACGCCCAAATGGGCCATCGGCATCTTCGGTTCTTTTAGAGACATGGCTCACGACATCATGGGTAAGTCCGAACCAAGGAACATTCCATTCAACATGCTAAGCTCAAAAGTCCGTGTCCGAGCTCAAGAGATTTGCTTTAAACTTTAGGACAAGTTTGCTTTGGAGCACATGGCAATCGTTTGAATTTGAAAAAACGAGCGTGAATACATGCTCACCCTGTATAGTTACTTAAACTCCTTGTTCATGAGGCTTTCGATCTAGTGGCCCTGATCGGATCTGCATCCGCTGTTTTCGGATTGTGGAAGATAAGTGGCTTATATATGATCATGTTGGTCGAGCTGAATGTCATCGTGTATTGTTAGAGAAAAAACCGATACAGCTATGTCGTAAGCTTTTTGTAGAAGTTTCTGCATGTGTGGCATGTTTGGAGCAGCCAAGAAAGGCAGCTATTTTGATTCAAAAAATTGATCTGATTAAAATAACTTTTTTTTATTCTGTTCCCTAGATGAGTTTTAGAGAATCAGAATGCATTTGGTAACTGTACAAAATTTTGTTCATAGAATATAAACGTATTTGGTTAATTGCACAAAATTGATCCAATTTTTGTCATTTAAGTCAAAAAATTATAAAGTTACTTTGTGAAATTTCATCCTATATTTCAAATTAATGGAAGATCAATTCATATTGATTCTCTTAAACAATATATTGTATATTGAAATGTCAAACTAAATTTCAAGAATCATCACGAGGCATTTTTGCCATTTATTATTGGGTTTCATCAAACTCTTTTGAGCGAGCAGAAAATCAACATGAGCGATACCCTTGTTTTTGCGAGAAAAATGCATTGTACTACCTTGCATTGGTGTGCATTTTTTTGTTAATTTTCGTCTTAATCCATCCAAAATTTAAGAACATGAGCTTGCTAAAACTATTTAAGTCTATGGTACATAAACCTGGGCAAATCACAATCAATGAAATCAAGTGCAAAATCAAGAAATCGTGGCATTGATAAATCGCATCATAAAACCCTAATAAAAGCCTAAGGGCCTAGAGAATCGTGGTTCGATTTAATTTCAAAGATATTTATGATTTTCCTTAAAAAAAAAAAGAACAAAATCTAGGGAATCTAGGCCCAAATTTATAAAAATGAGATCAAACTAGCATAATCTAAGCTTCTTCTGTTTTTAGGGATTTTCTAAAAAATTTCTGATTTTTTAGAATTTTTCCAATTTTTTCAAATTTTGAAATTTTTATTATTTTATATAATTTTTCTTTGAAAATAAGAGCTCATTTGTCTTAGGTCGGAAAAAAAGTGACGAGAGAACTGAAAGAAAAAAATGAAAGATGTGAGACTTCATTTTATTTTATGATTATCAAAAGTGATCCTTCTTTTAGAATCGACTTTTTTTTTTCTTATTTTTGCTCCAAAATTATTTCCAGGAACAGAATCAAAATCAAAATTATTTCGTTACCAAATAGATATCTCATCTTTTTTTGTTTCGAAGAACATAATTAAAGAATTAGAATGGTTGTCTCTTGCTGTTCTAAAGTGAACAAGGCTAACTATGAAATGAAAACCGGGTTTGGGCAGGGCCGAGATGGGAGAAGTTTTACGTCGGTCCGGTTCAATTCATGGTCTGCTACGGTGCTGTTGTTGGTTGCACTCTTATGGGAGGAGAATGCCTCAAGGTTTGACTACCGAAACTCTTTACCAGTTTGCTCCCTTGTTTTTTTACATGCTTTAGTGTATAGAGAGGTCATTCTTTTGTGGTTCCAAACACTCCCAGACGAACTACTCGCTGTCGAAGCCAGACGGGACGATGAAGCTCTACGAGTTCGTCATAATCTTTGGATGCTTGATGTTAGTCCTAGCTCAAATGCCATCCTTCCACTCCCTTAGGCGCATCAGCATGGTGTCCTTGGTTTTGTCCCTTCTCTACAGCGCTTGCGCCACTGGCGGTTCCATCTACATCGGTAAGTATCGACTCGGGCATGAAATTTCAGTGGTGTTCGTGCTGTGTAAAAGCAAAGCGAACCGGTTCACGACGTAGTATTTGATGTCGAGCTTCTCCTCTTTCTGGTTGCAGGGCTTTCGTCCAAGGGGCCCGAGAAGGATTATTCCTTGGTAGGGGACACTCATGATCGCATCTTCGGCGTCCTTCAATGCCATTGCCATTATTGCGACAACGTATGGGAATGGCATTATTCCTGAAATTCAGGTCTGATACTTGTGATGTGTCTGTTTCTTTTAGTTCGATATGATTCGATGTCCGCTTGAATTGGTCGGGAGAGATCCACAAGGGTTCAGCATTTGCGCCCCCGGCTTTTGACTTTTAGCCCACTTTGTTTGATCTATGTAAATATGATTTATAGGCCACGCTGGTGCCCTCCGGTGACAGGGAAGATGTTCAAGGGGCTATGCGTGTGCTACACCGTGGTCCGTCACTTTCTTCAGCGTCGCAGGCTCCGGTTATTGGGCTTTTGGCAACCAAGCAGAAGGGCTCCTCCTCAGAACGTCATTGGTAGGTTCCGAAATGGTTCATTTTGATGACCAACATGTTCACCATTCTTCAACTATCAGCTGTTGGTGTAGTAAGAACCCCTCCCTCTCGCGCGCACGGTGGAATATGCGACGGCGATAAAATCATAAGAACGAATCGTTTTGGATAGGTTTATCTGCAACCTACCAATGACGTTCTCGAGAAAACTTCCGCGGACTCTACGAGCGGGGAATTCTCTGCACGAAATATCGTACCTCGCCTGATCTCTCGGTCAATATCCATCATCGCGGCCACAACAATAGCGGCGATGCTCCCCTTCACGGAGACATCACTTCTCTGATCGGAGCATTCGGGTTCCTGCCACTCGACTTCATCTTGCCCGTGGTCTTCTACAACTTGACGTTCATGCCATCGAGACGGAGCCCCATCTTCTGGCTGAACATCACCATTGCCGCAGTGTTCTCAACAGTGGCGGTCATTGCTGCTGTTGCGGCGGTTAGGCAAATAGCCCTCGACGCGGACACGTACCAGTTATTTGCTAATGTATAAACAGATGTAGTTTGTTCTCAAAAGCTAGTCCAATGATATGAATGCAGATATCAGCCCGCTTCAGTGAAACCAGGACGCCAATTCGTCCACGGTTGATACCGAATTTCTTTCGCTGTAACGACAAAATAACGGTGGGAATTCGTAAAGCAAGAACTATCGGTAGCATTTCCTTTTCTTGAAAGATGAAATCGCAGAGCGGTCCTGATACATCATGCATACGCAGAGTTCAGATGGATGCTGAGTTCAGATGGAAACTGCATATGCTATATGTAAATGTCGATGGTGAGAATTGATCTGGAAATGAAGTAAAACGAAACATGAAGAAAACGGGGACAACAGCCATTATTCATAAAGCAAGATCACATCAGCTGAGTGCGATTCACGGAAAATAAACCGAAAGAAAATAACAACGGTATGGAAAACGACGACGACGACAGGAGCTTCCAAAACAACATTCTTGCTTGCCGGGACTAGAACTTCACTTCTCAGAGTCACTGCCACAGATATCCGCGGACTCATTCTCGTCTTCCGGCGTCTCCGGGAGACTCGAGGCCGGTGGCACAACAGTAATAGGGATGGCCATGATTGGCTCTTCCTCGTCCGATCCCTCGGGGAGACTCGAGGCTGGTGGCACGATAGTAAGCGGGCTGGCCATGATCGGCCCTTCCTCCTCTGATCCCTCAGGTCCTGGCGAGCTGCCATTTGCATTGCCTTCCGCCACCTCACCCACGCGTATGGGGACGTCCACTAGCTGCCCTTCATCGATATCATTCTCGGTCTGAGCGGCCGCAGCTGCAGAAGCATTAGCCGAGTGCTGCTTTCTCTTGTTCTTCCGCTCCATGACATCGCTATAGGTGCCGAAAATAATCTGATTAACAGAAACCCGATCCAAAAATCCGGTGTCATCAGTAGCATTTTTGTAAGTTAGAGTTTGTAAGACCAAAAATTGGAGTTTTATGAAATATTGGAAGTGAAAGAAAGCAAATGAAGACATGACTTTTACTTGAACATGGTTGCCGGCAATTAGAGGACCGGCGAGGCTGCCGCCGAGGTATTGCCCTTGAGGATCTGTCATCATTAAACTCAAAATCCCATATTTCCGGTTCAATGACCCTTGCAGAACATTAATCACAAAGCGTCCCTGCAATAACATCAGTTGCTCACATAAAAGAATTGCACAGTTTCTAACAGGAGTAACAGTCGAATTTCATAAGCAAAAAACGGCCATTCGGAGTCGATCTTCGTCACAAACAGTGCTAATTGGGCGAAGTGACGAGGGTCTTTCTACCGTGCCGTGAACCAAAACATGGCAACAGTCTGGGGTCCTTTCTGAGCCGGCCGATGGTTGACGATGATCCGTCAATCGCCGGCGGATTTTCAGTGGTCACCTAATTGAGCCCTACGACTTTACCAGTGTTCCGGGCACGGCACAGCAGAAAATCTCGTCAGATCAAAAGCCAACTACTATTAAGGCCCTTTCTCGAGAATAATTTTTCCGGCGAGCGCGCTTAGAAAGCCGATAATCGTCCCGAAGGGATCAATAACAACGGAGGGAGAAACTGAAAAACCTCGTAATGGGTTTTTTCTCCACCAGGACCGCCGCTATAGTAGGTGATAGAAGAGACTTCACCGGTAGCACTGAAAGGAACCAGCGTTGTGTTATCATCCTGAACATATGATGACAGCTCTTGAATGATGTCCTGAAAACCACAATTAAGCAGATGTTTCAAATCAGATCACCGGCTAAGCCGGCGACGAAAGAAATCGGAAGACAATGATAACCGTATTGGTATATACGACGATACGTACGCATCCCACGGGCACCGTCACGATTAGCGGCTTGAAGACCGGTCCGAGAGTATGGAGGAGCCCGGCTGCAAAGGGGTGTTACGTTAGTTTTCGCATGAAACATATGTCTAGGGGGCTACGTATGTTCTAACCTTTTAATACTTTTCTGTCAATAAATCATAGAGATTTTGGAGATTCAATAAGCGAAATAAAATTCGAGGGTAATTTTGTAACCCCTATTGTTGTGGTACCCGTTTCCGCCCTTTGGATACCCGACAGTCACTCCTTTTGGAACATCTCTTCACAGTCTTGCAGTGCAAGTCCGATAGATCGGACATATGCATCCAATCTGATCCGACCCGACCCGACCCGATCGATCAATGGTCAATATTAGGCTGCCGAGACGGGGCGGTTCTGCCTTTCGAGGCACCACGAACTGCCCTTAATGCAAAAATTACAAGAAAAGAACTCAACCCATTTTTAAGGACCACTATGGAAATCGTCACTTGTATTTTTAGAGCACTGTCGTACCATGTGAGGGTAGGTGGTAAATTGGGAGATTAGATCTTCAATTAGATCGAGAGGAGATCTAAAAGTTTTAATTTGAAGGAGTTGTGTTTTATGTAGGGATCCCTCTCATTCGGGGGAATCTAACATCGACAAAATAGATCTCTAATGTCAAACTATAACGTTTGTTACTTGTCGAGTCATTGTTAAGAAATGGGCATATTAATAAAGCGGTAGTGTTGCACATAAATAGAGACGTTGATCGGACTCGGAGGGAACTTACTAGGAGGCACTTGCATGAGCTTAATCTTAAAAGCTTTCTTCGGCCTCCCTCTTCTGTGCCTGATAGCCGAGGAGGGCTCAGTAGGTGGAGGAGGAGACGCACAGAAAGCCACCGGTGCAGGCAATGCGTCCCTCGGCGGTGCCGGTGCGGGAGGCGGAACCATCATTGTTTCGTCGACAGCATACTTTCGAGGGCGACCACGTTTCCTCTTCCCCGCAGTGCTCGGCTCGGGTTTCGCAGCCAACACCCGTTCTCCTCCAGCCGCCATAGCTTCGGGGACGACAAGGTCTCGTCCGAGTCCTCCTTTTTCACCCCCTTGGCCTCGACGATCTGGCTTGGCGTGTCCATGGCGAAATGCTTTGATACGCATCCTGCATAGACATGGAAACGAAGTTGCACTAGTTTTTATAATACATGATTCTCGAGTTCCTCTCTATCTCAATCTCTCTCAAGAAAGGGGCTACAAAAAATGAAAATGAGGGAAGACAATGATATTAATTTGAAAAGGAGCAAGACAAGAACCTCAACTCTTTTCTTGTAATTGGTCCTTAGGACTTGTGGAGAACTGTCGAAGGGCGCTGTTATTTATAGGGTCCTTGCATTTTTTTTATTCCTCTTCTACCCCTCGTGACTTGAAAAAATATGAGTTGGACCCTGGTTTTTAGTATTTTTTGAGAAAAAAAACAAATTACATTAATTTTATTCCTTGAAAAACTGCCTAAAATTTTTGGGAATTTGCTTATCTTTTTCCCTTGTATTTTTCATAGAGAGAGTCAGGGGATTGTTTTGGCATGGATATAGGATTGCAAGCAATTAAAAGCCAATTCTTTGGATTTTTCCGTCGATTTTATTTCCTTATTTGAAAAACTTAGCCGTCTACGGCATCTAAATATTGGCAAAATGCATATTCTCAAACTCGGACTGGGATTAATGACCGAATCTGGTCAAAAATCCGATACATGGCAAGAACACACGCGTCGCGTCCTCATTGCGAGGAGCTTTTATAGTAATTCTTATTCAACTTGCCTTGGTATAAGAGAGAATCCTATCCGATGATGCAATGAATTATGGATTGTACGGTAATGAGAGAGCGCAGTGGAATTATGGGAATGGAACAACAGTTACCAAGAATTTTTTTTTCGATTTGCAGAAACCCTTTTAGGTCAGGCCCGAAATGTGTAACATGTTTTGGGAGTGACAATTATTAATCTTCCCAATGAAAACCTAGAAATTGATTTGTTTTTTTTCTATAAATTTTCTTTTCCAAAAGTAAAAACCCTAATTGTTATGAAATTAGCTTATGGCTGGAATTTGATCAAGCCCAGCCGATTGTTTGCCACCACCGTAACGCAAAGCGACCAAAACAAAGATATTTCAAAATTTCAAGAAATATCCTCCATATTTAAGTAGAAATGAAACACAAAACATCTACACAGGTTTAATCATTATAACATAGCAACTTGGCATGATGGAATTCGTAAGTGTAGGACACTACAAATTGTTATGGAATAAAACAACTTTCTTGTTAGAGGTGTTGTCTATCGGATTTCATATTTCGCACTTATTTGAAGAAACCTAATCATCAATGGCATCTACTATAATAGCAGAGTATGCTAATCTTATCAAACTCGGTCCGAGTGAAGGACTGAATGTCTAGTGTACATAGAATCTAGCGCAAAGTTTGCTCCATGCAAAAGATACATCATGCCTGTCGGGAGTCCTCGTTTGCAAGAAACTTTTATGTAGTAGGTCCGTATCAACTTGCCTTCTCTTAAAGGCAGAGAATCCTATCTGGTACAGTAATGAATTGATGGATGGCAAGTGGCGATTGGACGGGCGCATTCGAGTCATTTAAAATGGCACATGCTCGAATTTATTTTTCGAGTTTGTTGGAGTATTCAAAGGTCGCTTCTTCATAATTTGCTCACTAAGGCTTCCGTTGCAATCAAATGTTACTATATAGCAATTGGCATCACATGAAGTTATATGGAACCTAAGTTCCCTAAAAAGCTCTCGCACCTTAGTCCATTCCCAATTCTGAGCTAATCTGATCCCGACCACTAAACTCATTATCTCACACATAGGTCGATTTTTTATCACAAGCAAAAACAAAAAAATCCAACCTTAAGCCCAATCTCAAAATTTGGCAAGCCATTCTTCACGTTGTCATAGGCGATAGAAAATCAAATCCTTCCACTTCCAAGTCACTATTATAAATGAGGATGCAAAGTCACAAGGATCAAAATAATGTCGAATTTCCTAAAAAAATCTCAGTTCTTATTTAAGTCAAAACAGGACTACATAAGGTTCATGGTCTATCATAGTTTCCACTAGAACAAACATTGTGCATGCATGGAATTCATTCAGGGAGCTAAAACAATAATTGTACATAGGGCGTTTGGTAACTACCAAAAAACCCCGTTTTTGTACAAGAGTATAGATCTGATTGTTAGAATGATATACCCATAGTTCAAATATATATAAACTTAGACAATGGTAGTATCTCACATATTCAACATACGGGTCCAAGCTGAGAATGGTGGCGAAACTGGGGTCAAAACTATCGTCTACACACAATAATAGATAACTTTTTTAAATTATATTTAAGTAAATGTTGGATTGCTATATGAATTTGGTTGTGGCTTAGAGATATTATATAGTATATATATAGATTGCAGTATAATGGGTCTATTATTAAAACTAGAGCATAATAAGAAGCCTACCTAATGATAGGTTTCTAGGATGGAAGCCCGTATAGACTGTAGTCTTGTGGGCGACGCAAAAAAGACTAAGAATTCTCTAAGATAAGAAGTTGGAATACAGTCCACCCATACGCTATCTAAGACTGGGCTTAGTATTCATGGCCAAAGAAACAGCATTGGCCATAGGGAGATCAGGTTATTTGTTTGAGGAGAATGCAAAGTTGTTTTTTAAAAATCACATAAAATAAAAAGTGTTTGCAGGGTTGACAAAATGCAATTGTGTTTTGGTGCGCTCTAGGATCAGCCTGTGCGAAAAAATGTAATATAATTCGTATGTTGGATAATTCATATGGAAGATACAATACATACTCTATTCACGACCGAAATCTAAACTAATAATAAGAAATTTCTTACTAATTTAGCGTAATAAAACACACATTCGACTATAATTTTGGACCTATATACATTTGATGCTTAAAGTTAAATTTCACGGAAGAAGTAAAACTT
>JAGVVM010006059.1:0-22627 GCA_019149425.1 Psidium friedrichsthalianum
CCTAACCCGATCACTATGTATGTGTGTGTGTGTGTATGTATGTATGTATGTATGTGTGTGTGTGTATGTATGTATGTATGTGTGTGTGTGTATGTATGTATCGTATGTATGTATGTATCGTATGTATCGTATGTATGTATGTATGTATGTATGTATGTATGTATGTATGTATGTATGTATGTATGTATGTATGTATGTATGTATGTATGTATGTATGTATGTATGTATGTATGTATGTATGTATGTATGTATGTATGTATGTATGTATGTATGTATTTAGGTACTATAATCAACTAATTTAGTTCATTTGAGGTTATAGTGTTGTGATAAATCTTTGTTTGCAGCAATTGTGAAATCCTCCTAAAAAAGTTATGACCTCAAAGTAAACAATCTATGAGACCATGATACGAGACATGCTTTCATCATCTTGTGCAAAGTTCTGATATTCTCAGTTTTTTAAAGAAAAAGGTAGGGTTGTTATCTTAATTCTAAGCGACTCCCAAAAGAATGCACATATCACATATATTAACTAAAGATTATGATAAAAAAAAATTGCACCGGAGTTCTTGATATTAATATATGATGCAATCGACTCTTGAGTCTTTTCAATTGGTGCAACTGTATCCTAATCTGATACAACTAAAAGTTTTAAAACTAAATTTACACTAATATGATGGATTTAAGATTTTTCTGACACTTTTCCCCACATTTTCACGATGTGGCAAAATCGATTGAGAGGAGAAGCACTCAAAAGAATAACTTGGAGTACATATAAATTAAGGGCATAAATGATAACTATTCGTTTTTTCTATTTCTGTTCCAAAATTGTTTCTAAAACAGGTTTTGAATAGAAATCCGTTTAGTAACGCGATTTCATTTTTCTACTTTTGAAACAAAGTTCTAGCAATAGGTTGAAACGCAAATGAGAAGTTAAAAATTTTAGCTTTTTAGTTTCTGAAACATATTTGAGAAATAAGAGCTCTCTCTCTCTCTCTCTCTCTCTCTCTCCGGTCGTCTACCTGTTGCCGATCCGCCAATGCTGGTTATCGTCCGCCGTCTTCTGATCGCTTGCAATTCTAGGAAATTATATGCTGTTGTCAAACGGATTTCTATTCCGAAGAATAAAAATTGGCGTCGTTATCAAGCGAGTTTATTTGCTTAGAAACTTATTCAGAAGCTACAAAAAGAAATATTTCTGGCCAGAAAATTGCGCGCCCTAAACCTCCTCTAGTTCAAATCATATTCAAGAAACACACAAAGAAGAATAATCTCTTGGACGGACAAATGCACGAGGCATTCTTGGGAGACCCAACTCGAGCACGAACACAAAGCCATCAACTTTAAAGTGTTCATCCACACTTCATTCAAGATTGTAAGAAAGCATCAATAGTATGGTGTCCAATCAAAGCATAAAACTAAGAGTATCTATAGTACGGTGCCGCAGCCAAATTAGGCCCTCTCGTCCGAAATAATAAATATTGGTAATTAATGTTAATTATTGTTCTTTAGGTCTAATGTGCCACCAGCGCACGCCTAATCGAAATAACAATAAAAATAGAACAATGCATAGAAGGGTGGCATTGCACTACTTTGAAGGTTTTGACTATTGATTTGACGAGCAATTAGAGTATATGCGTGGAGAATGTGGAAAAGAAAAGGGTTAATACCATGAAAAATCTCAAACTGGTACGCCTGTGACAAATTTACCATAAACTATTTTTTTGACCACGAAAAACCCAAACTGGTACACATGTGACAAATTTATCCCAAACTATTTTTTTTACCACGAAAAACCCCAAACTGGTACACTCGTGATAAATTTACCCTAAACTATTTTTTTTACCATAAAAAACCCCAAACTGGTACATTTGTAACAAATTTACCCAAAACTAATTTTTTTTACCACGAAAAACCCCAAACTATTATACCTATGACAAATTTACCATTTATTAAATTGGATCAGTACCATGAAAAACCCTAAATTGATAAACCTGTGGTAAACGGAGGGTAAAAATCCTAAACCGATATACCCGTGAAGTGCCACATGCCATCCAACTAAGTAATTTAACGTTAAATTAACGAAAATTAACGGAGGGTAAATTTGTCGTAAATATATCAGTTTGGGGTAAATTTGTCACAAATGTACCAGTTTGGGGTTTTTTGAGGTTAAAAAAATAATTTGGGGTAAATTTGTCACAAGCGTACCAGTTTGGGGTTTTTCGTGGTATTAACCCAATTGAAAATACACGAGCGGTCTTGTCTACTATTGATTTGGGAGAATGTATAGTCATAATCTTCAAATTAGTGATGGACAAGGTCAACCGTGTAAAATATTATTTAAACCAGCCATATATGCTCCATTTTTTTTTTTAAATCGAATGCCGCGACAAAAGGAAAGAAAGAAACCCATAAGTTGAATTCCTATGCACAGTCATTTTCATGCACTCCGATTTTAAATAAAATAAATAGAGAGAAATCTATCATCAAAGTCTCATTTTTTTTAGAAAGAAAAACATTATCGTTTACGTTTCTAATAAACAAATTCCTAATAACATATGTTATTGAAGTACGTTTTTGGCACCAAAACTGTCATCTAAATCGAAAGGAATCAAATAAATTTCCAAAAACTATATAGATTCAGCCAGCGATTCTCTCAAATATTCTGATTTTTCTTGTTGTTGTTGGCGTAATAAGTATTCATTTGATTATCTATGTCCGACCGACTCTGTATTTCAACAATCAAGGAAATATGCAAGTCGCGGCACAAAGTAATCTTGTTCCCTTTTTTTTTATTTAACAGACTTGAAATCCATTTATCTTCAACCCAATGTCACTAACAATCTTACTTAATATTATTCAGATTCCACCGTATGCACAAGTACGACGAAGGACTCCCAACACACCCAATACAAACATTCATTCGAATCGAAGCATGGACTCCCAGAAACCCAATTAAATTCGCCAAACTTAGACAAAAACCTTAGAATTGCATATCGCCGTATGTTATAGAGTGAGAGAACCGCCCATTTCTTTTCTTTTTTTTTTTAGAAACCCGATTAGGTTAAAATCCATACCGATGGCGTGCGAAACTACTCCATCCCTCTTAATTCGACAACTAAACTCCCCATGGCAGACACTTCATTTATAGCATAAGCACAAGTGCGCTGAGATCCGACTATCTAAAAGCTCCTGGAACACCCTAAAAGCCTCATGAACCGACGAATCCAACTGTCCGGCCTTTAGCAGATGATATCACGACATAAAGTAGTTCGCATCCACTGATACTGTACGATGTTCAGAGAAGATGCTACTCTCTCCGAGCTGGGGTCCACGTGTCGGAAAATGCATGATACAGAAGCGGCCTAAGTCCAACATTGAAGCAATACTGGGTTAGTTCTTGTGATTAGAGTAGTTATGATCATAGTTGAACAATTGTGTAATCAATACTAGGTTAGTTCTTGTGGTCAAAGTGGGTTAACCCCAGATGAACAACCCTTAACAGCTGAAAAAAAGAAAATTTGCTCGCCGAAATACCATGTTTAAGAGGCACTGAATTGTCAATTTTGACCATATAGATCAAGAAAAAGACGTAGTCCTTTTGGTCTAAATGGTTCATATGATCCTTTTAAGAATCAAGAATCCATCAGTCTGGACTGTAGGGCATATATACTGTAAGAACTCCTGGATAGGTAACTATGGATCTCTCTGTTGTCATTACAGTCAAATAATATAAGTGACCACTTTACTGTACCCTATTTTAAGAGATGATCAATGATATGTTCTTACAACCCTTTATTGTTCTTCATTTTGACAATGAGAAAGCTCACATCGAATAAATAACCATGGATCCGAAAATTACGTCGACAACCTCAGAAACAATTAAAATGCGAGACAAAACACATAGAATCTTTCACATTCAAAGATGCAAGAAATTGAATCTGGGTATCATAAACTTCACTTGTGTGATGGAATTAATTTTAAATTGCATCCCCTACATTCGACGATCATCCTTTGCATTTTCCTTTGGTGAAGGACTAAAGATGATTACTTCCATGTTCTAAGGGTATATAATGCCACTTCAATAAATAAGTGCAGAAATTGCAGTTCCAAATAGTGTCAATTACCAGCTAAATACCCCATTAAGGACTATGATTTTCATCAGCCTTATGGCTCACAAGGCAGAAATGCATATCAACTTAGGCTCCACATCCGCTTAAAAGTTTCCTCTTCCATTTCGCAGTTGTTTCCTTCATCCTTTTGTGGTTCTTTTAATATATTTTTTCCGCCATCTCAAGAAACGGCTCTTACCTTTCTTCTCTTCTGCTGGGCAAAACTAGAGAGGGAGAGAACCCTAGGGGAGAGAGAGAGATAAGCATGGCAAGAGCAAAAGCTGCTAATCTCCGCAGAGCCAACAGCCGCAAGGGCAACACCAAAATACAGAATACCAATCTGCGAAACCCTCCTGTACGCCATATAAATATGACAAAGAATCTTCATCAGACTGCAGGGGAAAAAAGGCTACCAAAAAAAAAAAAAAGTGAGGTGAAGCAGCAACAATATGCATTACCGTAACTAGAACTGAGAACGAGGAGTTCAGATTGTTTATTTTCGGACAGATCTCTATATCCAACCGCCATTTATTATAAACGATTTCGAGTTGAGAAGCTAAAAAGAGCTATCAAATATTTACAAGAATGAAACACGAACCATACACCATTGGCAGAAGATAACGCCAAAGACCGCATGGCACAGTCCCTCATGGGGAATATAATAAAGAAATGCAGACATTATACACATTTGTACTTTCATTGTATCGATGAACTCAACGAACTAAGGATTTTCGAAACGAAAAAGCACAAACGAGCCTTCGTACTTGCGACTGCAACTAGTATTAAAGAAACCAAGTTCCACATCAGAAACCCTAAAAAAAAAAGCTTTAATGCGCCTGTAGATTCATCATCTCTTTCGAGGTAGAAGGAGATGCCGCATGGTGCTTGACGCATTAGTAATAAATTCTTCTAACTTTTTTTTTTAGGGTGATTAATTTACTTTAATTCCCAAGAAAATATTGTTTGCTTCAAACTATGAAATCCTACCCTAGTTAGCTACAAGTTCCAACACATCATAGACCCACTAGAGCCATAAAAGCTGGGTTTTCTTCTGAGTGTTGGAGGAGAGCTCGCGAGTTGCATGGGAAAATGAGCAATCAATGCAGATGTTATGGAGATTGAAGGCAAAGAAAAAATCCAAAGGAATTTCCTATTGGTTCATTCACGAAGAAACCCTTTCCTTCGAATTACAGACTGCGGTTGTCAAAAAGGCACGCTTATGTCGCAGCACGTCCGATCAAAAATTCCTTCAAAGTAAATAAGGACATTAAGGGTGATTCATATCGGTCTTAACTTTGATATGTTACTAGAAGAATTCAAGATTGTCATCGCCGTATGATATTGTCACAAATACTTAATAAGCATTTGCAAAGAAATCAGCCACACTTCTCTGCCACAGACGCTAAGTATGGTGTTCATAACAAGCACTCTTATCGCAGCTACAGGAAGAAGACCCCCTCTTTGCACATGAAGGGCTTAAACACCTGCCGAATTTGAAAGGTGTTCTTATAGCGGAAAAGGAGAAGCAGTAATCGATACAGTAGACCGTCATCTTTTCACTCTTTCCGCTCACGACCCATGTAACGTGCTACACCGAGTAAGAAGTGTAGAACAATTAGCTCCCTGCTCATAAAAACAGCCGTTGTAAAAACATTCATCAACAAATGCTACTTTCCATATTGGGTAAATGCAAACCTGATCTCAGACCTATCAATCGGGATACTCCCTGCCCAATAACCAATTTAGTCCCAATGTATGGAATTCCTCTTCCACATTTCAGAGACTTCCTTCCCTTACAGAGAACCATCGGATCATCACTTATTCAATGAATATAGTTCTGTGCTTGGCAAGAGTGGAGTAAAGAGCTTGCTCATGAGATGATTGTCTGAGGAAGGCAAAAGGTTATGAGCCAAGGCAACTCTCAGACACCCTAAGTTGCAGAGCCGATACTATTTGGGTCTTTAAGCATATGCATTTCGAAACTGCAATGCACACTCAATGTAACTAGGACATGCCAAGACTCGCATACCAGATTGAAAACAATCGAATAGAAACCATCCAAGAGAAAACGAATTACCGGAAAGGATGAAAGAGAGCCGAGAAAAAGGGGTGAAGGAGCTCCCTTCAGTCCAAGCAAGGTAAAGAGGAGAGCGAAATTATCTCCCGCATCATTCACGCGGTCAACAGTAGATCTGCATGATTTCTACTGATTGATCAAATGAATGAGTCGGCAGCCAATTCAACCCCAATCTCTCCATGAGTGGACTGAAGGAAGCTCTCTCTCCGCAATTTCTCCGACGCAAAAAATTGCATAAAACTCAAAGGATCAAATTCTTCAGAAAACAATGCGGAACAAGATTGTACCTTTGCAACACGTGAAATGAAAGCAATCTCACGAGCATACCTTTGCAACCAAATTCTACAAGCTAGTTTCTCCTGATTCATACAAATGGCAGTTAATCAACTGATGCTTACCAGAAGAATTTTCTCTAGAAGGCTCCTTTCTGCATTGTGCACGCGACCAGCTAGAATTGAAAGATACAAAGTTTCTCCACTGACATCGATGGTGACAACCAAATGAACAGAATCTTTATGGAAGATATGTAATGCTTAATGCAAAGGAGAATCAGAGATAATTGTGGATATTATTTTGGTTGATCCCATCCATAACAAGCATAATCTTGGAAGACCATGCTTCCAAAATCGGTTGTGCAAGCAAACAGAGGAAATAAATGACAACATTAAAATGGAATAAACTTTAGCAAAATGGTGGCATCAAGAAACATCACTAATCTCACTCTATTCTACAAGTATCAATCATCAGATGCTAAGTAATATGAACTCCACTGAACGAAGCTACGTAACAGTCGAGAGGGTATTGAAAATTGAACCTAATGATCTTCAGTGTTCTTACATCCGACTCTTCTGGTAGCAACTCTTTTAACCAAAGAAAACCCTAGCTACAATATGATTACAGGCTCGAGAAGAGAAGATGCAAAGAACAAGTACAAGAGTAAGCCCTAAGATTATAAAAGGAGAGATCATCGCATCATGAACAAGAGACAAATGGGTAATCCACAAACCTCTTTGCAAGCGGAAAACCACCGCCAGTCACAAGCTCAGATTGTGGTTGAACAGACAAACATATGCACACAACATATGAGAAACACCAAAAGGGAGCCTCAATGAAGAACTGACAGATCACAACACAGGCATAAATATGCGGAGATGAAAAGGAACTTGCTTCTTTGAGCAGGATCGGATGGAGGGTACAAACTTTATGACTAAGCACATTCTATTCCCCTCCAGGCAAAAGAAAGGAGTTAACTGAAAAATAAAAATTTGAAAAAAGAAAATTATCTGCAGCGACTAATGCCCTAATCAATAACTTTACATTGTGTGCTGGGTGCAAAGCAGTGAAGACCTAGAGCTATAACTAGCAATAAGAAGCTATTATCCTACAAAAGAAGAATTTCAGGGCCAAAGGGGAAGAAAAATTAGATTAAAATAATCGATAGAGCAAAGCTCAAAGCAGAAGGGGTCAACTCCACTGATGCTTCATAAAGTTCATAGTGTGTGTGGCTGGTTTCCAGCTGTTGATCCAACCCTAATAAAAATCTTCATCTGAGTGGTTGGTGTGTTGATCCTTTGCAGACCTATTATGCGCGCGCACACACACACACATAAGATGATATAGCATGTGCCCTCATTCTATCACCACAATAGCTAGCTGAGAACACTACTGAAAACAAAATGAGAGAGCCTATTGTGAGCTGTGACATAGAGATGGAGAGGTAGTGAGAATGAAAAAGAAGGGCAACAGGAGGGAGACTACAAAAGAGGAACTTGCAGAAAATAAGGAAGATGATGGGTCACAGTCTTCATGAGAGAGAGAGAGAGGGAGATGATGATGGGACCTAGTCTTCATGAGAGTCAGAGACAGGAAAGTGACACAAGATCTCAGAAAATCCTACACACTGGAGATTAAAATGACTATGAGAGAGAGAGAGAGAGGCTCTTTTCTTTTGCAGACTCTCCCATAAGTGTCTTGAGTGTCGAATATGATAATGTAGAGGCAGAAAATGAAATGTTTGAAGGGACTGTCACAGTGTGATGAAAGCCAAAGCTACTCCATTTTTGCTTCAAAAAGCAAAAAGACAGACCTGTCTTTTTTAGCCAAGAATCAAAATGAATGATGCTAGATGATGACTTATAAGAGAAATGGTAGAGGTTGTGTGCCCTGTGACCAGAAAGGAATCAAACCTCTCTCTCTCTCTCTCTCTCTCTCTCTCTCTCTGGGGTCATCACTGTAACCCTAGAGCTGGTGATGCTGGCAAAAGAGTCTTTTCTTGCTTTCTTCTACCAAACCTGAATATGCGGAATAACCCAGTCTGTGCCTTACAGTTCTTGGACAAGATAGCTCAAGTCAGACGTAAAATAATACTTATCCCCTCAAAAAGAAACTCAATTTTTTCCGCAGACAAAAAAAAAATTATGGCAGTTGTTAGAAAAAGAGAGAGAAAGTCTTGCAGAAACAATGGGTGTTCAGGGAATCATTAGTCTTGCCAACTAAAAAGTTAGATAAAATTATCGTAATCATGAATCACGAGCACCGAAAGAAAAGAAAAAAACAAAGAAAGATGCAGGTTTGAGATAAGCATTTGAGGGGAAAAAAAAAGGTACGAAAATCCTCCATATCTTTGGACGGAATTCCAGTGTTTCTGGTCTTTTTCATTACATCCTGTGATTTTGCAATTGAACTGTTGGCTGCTTAACGGGGTCTTCAGATTTTCTTCTCGGAAGTTTCAGCTAAAAACACGCATAAATATTGGGCAAAAGGAACAGCTAGACCCCAGACTTTCCTCCTTCTTCTTCTTCTTCTTCTTCTTTTGATTTTTTTTTTTTTGAGTTAGACATGTTCTTGGCTAATCTCAATGACAACCTCGAATGGTCTTTATTTGTCTTTTTATTTATCAAGTGTCCTTTATTTACAGCAGTTAGCAGACAAAAACAGGTGGAGTTTTGAACTTACGTTGAGCTTAACAAGAATAAATAGGGCAGTTGATTTAACGAAAAGCTGGAGAAGGACTTATGATTACTTAATTTTTTAGTCTCTTATTCTTTAAATGATATGGAAAAGTACTCTACCAAAAAGAATGATATTGAAAAGTCCCAATACACTGTTAAATTCGCGTTTATCTGTCATATTCATGCCATTCCAAAAAAAAATTCCACAGGGTGTTCTAATTAAAAATGAGCAAAATTCATGACTTCATGTATGTCGAATTATGTCCTATTAGATTGGATTTAATTTCGGAGTTCTTTCAAAGAGTTTGTGTTCGATTCAAATTATTTTTCATACAACGACAAAAATTGAAATACTTTGCGTGTTAAATCAAATGACAATTTCAGCAAAAAAAAAAAAGAAAAGAAAAGGAATCAACCCTGTATTCGCACTTTACCACACAGTTTGATCTTCATTGACTTTTTGCACACTAACCCGAGGTAAATTTGACAATCAATGTACTTCCTTGTCTTCATCCTATGAATGTTTGTTCCTGCCCTCTGCTAATTGGAAACACACAACAAAGTGATTCCAAGGCATACTTAGTATTCCATTTGTTACTCACCATAAGATTTGAAGACAGTACGTGTAACATCTTCGAATTCGTTTATACAAAGCATAAGAGCTCGTGCACCCGCTTGTCAACAAGAATTTCGACCCTCCTCGCTGAAAAAGAAGACATTCGACTAGAGATTCTGACTTTGACATACAGACAAGGAGCGACGAGAAAATTAGGTTAGCAATTTTAATTTCATGATACAAACAAAAGGGTACCCAAAAACTTACCTTGGAAGGAGAATATTTCAGTCTTAATGACCAACCATGATGTCTAAACAATCAGAAATCCAGCAAATAAATAATTGAGGATGGTAAGGAGCCTCCTTGTGTATTAATAATTCATTTCCTATTAATGCCCTCCTTTTCATTGCTGTTACTAATCCTTCAAAAGTGATGAAGCTAAAAGAACATCTACGGAAAATATTTTGTGTTTTTGTTTTTGCGCCCTATATCTCTAGACTGCTCAAATTCATCTTTCGCCCAAAATTTTCACATCCATTAAATATGTAGAAAAATGATTTTTTTTTTATCGTGGAGAATAATCGGTCGCCTCGCAGATGAAAGGAATTAAAACTTATCCATTTTTTTTATGGTTTCGAACTCTTACGAATCTCGCATACTTCCGAGATTCTAAGAAGAGCCATCACCCTTCAAGTTCTTGTTCTGTCTAGCTGAATCAATATCCTAAGTGGCTTAACTATAACATCGCCAATGACGCAGGATCACTATTTTCATGTTTTGGCATAACCAAACGACTTGCTTTTTGGTTTGTCATCGAGAACACGTCGGGACATGATTTAGGACTCCAACATCATTTCACCAAAATTGACATCCGATGTTGCCAAGTTGAATCCTATGGGATAATTGTCGAAAAAGTCATAAACCTATTGTACGATAGTCATTTGAGTCTTACACCTTTTGATCGTGCCAATTTCATCATGAAACCTTTTGATGATTTATCAATTTAGTCGTAAAATCTTTTTGTGTTATTTTAATCCTAAACATTTTGATGATTTGTCTATTTAGTCCTAAACTTGTTATTTGGATATTTGATTGGTAGAACTACATTGGCGAACCGTCAAAAGGTTTATGACTAAATAAGCAAAACATCAAAATGTTTAGGATTAAACTAGCACACTCAAAAAATTAATCTATGACTAAATTGACAAATCGTCGAAAGGTCGGGACTAAGTTGGCATAATTGAAAGGTCTAGAATTGAATCAACCTCCATACAATGGCTTTTGAGATTTTTTTTTTTTGACAATTTTCCATATGTTATGAATGTTAACCACGTTTCTACAGCGAGGTTAGATGGATGAGTTTTAGCAGAAACCCTAGTGATCGGATGAATATGCTCTTTCCATATGTTTGCGTCGTTGATACTTGCTGGGGACTAGTAAGTTGTTCTTCGTCTTTGCAATGAAACCCTAAAACCCTCGTTCAATCACGTGTTCAGCTTCAGCCTGGTCCATATATATAAGGACTCTAGTACGTTGCACTGGCTGCATAGTTTCCTTTGTCCTCACAAGCATAGACATGTTTTTGTCGAAGAAATTATCCATTCAATTCCAAACATATCGGACGATGTCAATTTCATGAGATATATATATATTTAAATTTTGTTAATTTAATCTTAAATATTTGTGCGAAAATTCAATGTAATCCTTCTAACTAATTTTTATCAAAAATAGCTGACACATAACATAGTTAATGATGATTGGATCATCTCGTCATCAATTTTCACCGAAAATTGATCGGAATAACTACACTGAAATTTCGCGCAAATGTATAGGACCAAAATTTGCAAAATTAAAAAAGCTGAATTGACTTTAGAGGTGTCAAAAATATATGAACAGAATCGAAAATTTTGAATTTTCTCGATTCAGGTAATAAGTAAAGGAATTTGGGTAGTTTCACAGTTCGAGATAGGTTTTGGATTTCCCTTTTTTAAATTATTCGTTCCATCTTCTTTTATTAGCATCGACTGCAACAGGCTGCCCACCTGGACCAACCCAACCTCATCGTCTATCACGTACCAGAGCTTCATCTGCCTTGTGAGCCGTCTCTAAATGATCAATGGCCCTCAGTCATTGCCCCCATGGCTCACTGGAGAACCGAACGGAGACGCATTGCAGGAGGACAAACGCGCGGGTATAATTGTCCAAAAAGTACTAAATTTATTGCATGATAGCCAATGCAGTCCTAAACCTTTCAATTATGCCAATGTAGTCCTAAACTTTTGACAATTTATCAATTCGGTCATAAACCTTTCAATTATGCTATTTTAGTCCTAAACCATTTGATAATTTGCAATTTGTTAATGTAGCCCTTTTTGCTAACTTGGTAAACTTTAGAAGGTTTAGAACTAATCGACATGATTGAAAGGTCTAGGATTAACTGGCAAATAGTCAAAAAATTTAAAACTAAATCGACACGATTGAAAAGTTTATGACTAAATTGATTTTGTACATTAGATTTAAGATTTTTTGGATAATTTTTCGCAGACGAGGGTGCTGGTTCTTTTGCAAAGCACGCGTTTCGCTCCGAAATGACCAATGGTAGCAAGGGACAGCACCCACAACCGCAATCAAAAGAACCGGTGCGCACGAGAGGGCAAGCAAGGGCTCACGCGGCCATGGGAATCACCACGCTGGTTTCGTCTTCCTCGTTCTTCATTTACATTCCAAGGAGAAAATCGTTGGATTGCTTGGTCAACAAACCAAGTAGAAGCTTGAGGCGAGTGAGGAGCGATTTCTCCTTGTTTGCTTTTTAACACCTAATATCAAACATTTGTCTCTGAACACGAGGACATAGCTTTCGGTCGGAAAAAAGAGAAGAGGAGGAAAGTTAAGACCCGAACTGCTAACACCCTAACAAAAGATTCAGGATTAATTGGTCAATTTTTCCTATTTCCGTTACCATGTTTCAGAATGGATCAAACATTTTGATCTCAAATGCAGTTGGGTATGGTAAATTTGAGCTGGAGATCTTCCTCTGATCAATTCATACTGAATATGACTCATTCTCCCCCGAAAGCATCAGAAAGAGGGCCAGAAAACATCTCCGGGAGCAGAAGCAGACATGTCCTGGTTTGGCCATTCAATCATCAGATCTCATGCACAGCACGCTCTATCTACAACAATCCTGCCTTTTGAAAGAACCGTAGCTTTTACAGATAGTGACTGAAAATTTGACATGATCACGCCGGTCCAAGCAATGAACGCGTTCTTATTGAAGGTACATATGCGCAAATTTGATTTGGTAGCGTCTTTGATTGGAAATTCTTGGTTGAGAGCAACATTGTTCAACCCCTCCACTTGTCTTTGCGCTGCCTGATCTCCCTCAGACATTCAACGGGTGACTTGCAGCCTACAATCTCCTGTAAAGTCGCAGAAGAATTTGCACAAGACAAGAAGCATTAGAGCATCACTCTGTTGGGTAGAAAAGGAGCTAAGGAAAGAGGAACTAAACACCCAATGCAAGTTCCGATTTGTGCATTCGCGAAGTTGATAGCAAAGGAGGTTCTCATTAAGAATTAACTTCACCTGCAGCTCTGGTAAATCAACCCGCATAAAAGGGTTGGTCTCCATTTCTTCCTCAATGGTGGATGGAATAGTCGGGAGGCCTTTTTCCCGCTGTTGCTGAGCCCATGATAACTTTTGCTTTATCTTCACGTTCTTTTGTTCAATGGTGAGAGCAAACAGCAAGTTCTTCACTGTGTACTAGAAAATAGAATTTGGGAAGTTGTTCACCTTTTTAGCAAGGGAAATAGTGCAAGAAACACCATATAACGATAAAAAGTAAATGACGCTTGCTCTCTGACATTGAGTATTTGAATGTAAGAAAAATCTGTATAAACTAGAATATTGCAAACAGTCACCACTGTCACTTCTCTATCTCATGTTGTATCTCACATAGTGCAATATCCAAAGTACGCAGCAACACACCGTAGAACTTCTACAATTCAAAAAGCTTGGGAGGTGTGTATGCTTGTTGAGAATGTCCTTAACTCTTCATCCTATAGATAGTGACCATGCAAAAGTGCAATTTTTTGTTTAGCTCAGTGCATTTCGGGAAAATCAAATATTTGGATTTTCCTAATTTTAATCATTTAAATCTCTTAGGAAAAGAGGTAACTGAAAATATTTTTATTATCATCTAAGATACTTAGGCGTGAATTGTTGTTATTAATGAAGATACTTTTCATTGACTCATTTTTTTAAGAAACAATGATTAAAAGTTAAAAGTTGAATTAAACGAAGTGTAAATTACAATATTATTTTCACTCAAGCCTCATGCTTGTCCAAATAAACTGCCAAGATGATTCGGTTAATCTCCTTCATACAGTACGATCTCTCTTCTCTACATAAAAGCCATATTGCTTGCATCCGAAATAATCAGAAATTAAGGTTTTTCTTTAGCGAATCAGAAATTAAGTTAATCCATCTAACAAGGAAAAAGTTAGGAATAATACGACATAAGGATACTGTACGTGTTCTCTCTCACTATGGTCGGCCAAGAGAAGGAGAAAAACCACATGTGAGCACTATCTATAATTTGTGCGTAGAATATGTGAACAGATAATCAGCCTAGGTATACTCTGTAGAGCAACTACGGCTACTTATCTTTATTTTATCCAGCAAAACTATGCAGGCTACTCCCATAAAGCTGAAAACAGAAATAACTGAAGGAGTAAGCAACATCAGTATCTTACCTCATGGCCGCAGTAGACTCGAGTTGGTTTTGGCAATGACCCCAGTGTTACACAGAGCGATTCGTACATCTGCTCTGCTGTGCCTTCGAAAAATTTTCCACACCCAGCAATGAACTGCGTTTGAAGATAAGCGTATTTGATTAAATATGAATACAGAACTTGTCGAACTTTTAATAAACAGACCTTGCTCCAGCCACAACAGACGACCGCAATAATGCCAAAGCGCAGACACATTAAAACATAAGGTCAACAAAGCATATAGCCCTCAGGAACTCTCTACTTGAAGCAGCAACCATGTCCAAATAACTTTAAAAACTAACTCCTAAGTTCTAGAAACACATTTCACACATCCTAGATCTTGCTCTTTAAGTTACATGACTAATTGGGGATAAAACATGACCAAATGATTTATCACTGGTGCAAGTAATGAGACGAACCATCAACTCACCAGTGTGTCACCTGTGAAAACAGCAGGATCTTCGTCCCCTTTCCCAGTCACATAGTAACTTATGTGCCCATTGGTATGGCTGGCAACAGCATAAGAGAAATTACAGAAATGGGGAATGAAATCATTTGATCGAAAGTCTATGTTAATAGAGCTCTCAGATGCGGGGAATCGATGCAGAGTTAGCACTACTTCTGCTCTTGCTAGCTAGGGGATTCATCTCTATCAATTTCTTTTGAATGAGGGGGGACAATAGCACCAAGCTCCAACATAGAGTTTGTATCTCCCTTTCTTAAAGGTAAGTCATTTAATTCGCAACAAAGAAATTGTCATGGGATAATATGGCAGAGTATGGTTGGAAGACCGGCTAACCAGCTAACCATCTAATCTTCCCATGAGCATCAACATATAGGTGTTCCTTATTTTAAGGGGAAAATGGCCCCAAGATAAGAATGATAATGAGATCATTACCCAAATCCTAAGGAATGGCTTACTCTCACTGTGCATGACAATGAATTAAAATGCATTGGCTATAAATCACACCCAAAAGTTAAAATAAAAACTTACTACATGTAATAGCACAAAAATCTTCAACTTCCAAGATTAAAAGAGAACCGAAAGCTCATCTCAGTGGATGGAGCACTCAGACACATTTCAAAATGCAGAGCTCTCTTACGGAATGGAATACCAGACAAGCTATTCAGATGCAGAGAGCGGAAAAAAATTCTCCTCATAATGCAGAGAGACTTCAACGTCCCCATTTATCAGGGGTATAAGTCTGCCAATACATTTCCATAGCTAGGGATGATTTAGGCATGAAGAAATTCAAAAACAATACCAAGGAGTGTGAAGACATAGTATGTTGGTATCCTTCCCAAGAGACAGCTTATCACCATTTTCCACTTTATCAGTGCAAGCCTTTACATTGTCGATCGAACCACCATACACCTTGATCTCGGGCATCAACTGCTTTATCTTCTCATTCCCCCCAGCATGGTCCCTAGCAGAATCAATATGTGCAAGTTGACCCGTTAATTTACGCAATCACCTTGATATTACTTCATTCATTTCGCATAACTAGCCTGTCACAATCGAAAATGAGGCAACAAATTGTTTTCAAAGAGTCCAGAAAAATTATCCTCATCAGCGAATTCTTAATCTGTGTCATATTAGTCTACATAAGACCAATCGTTGCTAAGCAAAACTCTCCTGAGATGTGTTAAAACCGAAAAGGACTGAGCTAAGACTTTCTTATGGATGACGCCGTAAAATAGACAATGTATTAACCTTTTACCCAATCAAATTATGTCCGCAAAAAATAGCATAAACAAAAGAAGTGCAATCGGTGCTTTTGTAAGCACGATAATTCATCAAGTGAAGTGAATTTCAGATCGCTTTCAGTCTACACTGCAATATCCAAAATCCGATTTAACATTCATCGAAACCTCGCGACCGTCGGACCGACCAGTGATGGTGAGTGGTGAGCACGAGCTTCAAGTCGACGCCGTGTTCCCGAGCTGCTTTCACGACCTTCTCGGGCTCCGCGGGATCCACGACCGCCGCTTCCTGGGTGCTCTCGTCGATGATCCTGTCGATTCAATCCGCGAAACCACCAGAAAAAAAGAAAGACGAAGAGCAATTAGGAGGGAAAGAATCATCGGCGAGGGAAATCCGATTGGGAGGGGATTGATTACAGGTAAGCGTAGTTGTCGTCCAAGCAAGGTATGTGGTGGATCTTCATGGCGATGATGAGCTTCTCGGTCGAAATCGCTTGTTTGTCGCGGTGCCTCTGCCAGTCGAGACGCTAGAAGAAGCATCTCAAGCTCAACGACACCTAGATTCTCTCTGGTGATCCAGTCGGAGAGCTGCCACGTGAGATACGAGGACACGTGCCATCTAGGCATGCCCAGATGCCAAAACCCGATGCGAACCGACTAGGTACAGATCCGACCCAAAACCGAGTTGATCGGGAATAGCTAGCAAGCCTATCCGACTTGACCCGCATTCGAAATGACCCGGACCCGAAAAAATCAGAACACGCAGCCGTGTGGCCTGACTCGAAAATTCGGAATCGAAAAAGATGGATCCTAAATGGATGCAAAACCGATATGATACTAAGCACACAAATCAAAATAAAACTTTCCAAGTCAGCATTATCGCATGTAACCATAATCAGAAATTGAATTTAATTAAATTAAGACCAATTCTACTCACTCGTTTGTTGCTTTTATGAGAATCGAAATGAACTGAATATGTGTTAAATTATCTGAGATTGAAGACCGATAAAGACAGGAGCCAATGCTAATCAAATTTGAAAACAAGCTAAAACCAAAAATGTTCCGAACACGACCGGAGCTGCAGACAAATTTTATTTGCAAGTCGAAATGTCCCGTATCCGTATATGGCCCGGGATCCCAACAAATCCGACCCGCCCCTTTGATTCGTAGCAGATCGGGTCAAAATATGACCAATGACAGTTCAGCGGGGGTCGGTTGGGCTTGGGCTCAAGAAACCAAGAGTTACGTGAGCCATGAGCTCACTAAAATGCGCGTCCAAGTCCACGACCCCAAATTGGCCACGTCCACGCGAACTCCTATATAAAGGATCCCTGCTAGGGTTTCTCTTTTGCAGCAAATTCTCGCCTTTCTCTCCAGAACTATCGGTGGGAGGTCGCCATGGGGAGAAGTATGTCGCTCTCTCTTTCTCTCCCTGTTGTTTCGTTTTCCAGTTTGGTTAATCGTGTTGTCATTTTGAAGCTAAGCCGTTTCGCGACCTATCGCTGCTCGTAATGGATACGGAATTCCCTCCTGTGGATTTGTTTTTGCGCTTGTTCATTTCTGATGTTTGCTTGTGATCTGATGAGATGAGAGCATGACGCTCTTTGTGGGGCGAGAGTTCGATTTGATTTTTCTGCTTCCGATTCATTGGTTATTCGGGTGATTTTTTTTTTTTTTGGTTTAAGTGAATATGCGAAAGTGGTAATGGTTTCCGTGCGAACTGTTATGTGAACGGGCCGACGGAAGTGGAAGAATGTGTAGATGTGTCTTTTCTTCTTTCTTTGCATTTTTTCCTAGCGCGGTATGGGATGCTCGAACATTTTCTGGTCTGCGAAAGTGGTCTGCATCTGCGTCCTCTATTTCTTTGTAAGATGGGGGGACGTGCATTCATTATGCAGCTTTGGTTAACTTCATCCCATGATGTTGATTGGTCGATGCTATTCGTTTGAAGAAGATTTTATAAGTAATGGACTTTGCCTACATCCTTTGCGTTGCTGTTGCTTCAGTAGCTCGTTGAATCTTGTTGTTCCTGCAAGAGATATCTATGCATTTTATATTAGGCTTTGTTGTATGTTGATCGCATCTTGTATTCCATCTATTCGTTGGGGACTGTATTGTGAAGGTTCCGACTTCCAGATTCAATTATTTACCGTGCTTTATTCTGTCCTAGTTCATAGGCAGCTCCAATATATGTAATCTGACTTGATTCTGTGGTTATCATAGGACCGGCAAGGTGTTATCGGCAGATCAAGAATAAGCCATACCCGAAATCACGGTACTGCCGTGGTGTTCCTGATCCTAAGATCAGAATCTATGATGTTGGAATGAAAAAGAAGGGTGTTGATGAGTTTCCCTTCTGTGTTCACTTGGTGAGTTGGGAAAAGGAGAATGTTTCAAGTGAGGCCCTGGAAGCAGCTAGGATTGCTTGCAATAAGTACATGGCCAAATTTGCTGGAAAGGATGCTTTCCATTTGAGAGTTAGGGTCCACCCCTTCCATGTTCTCCGTATTAACAAGATGCTTTCCTGTGCTGGGGCTGATAGGCTCCAGACCGGTATGAGAGGTGCTTTCGGAAAGCCACAGGGCACATGTGCGCGGGTTGCCATTGGTCAGGTCCTGCTCTCAGTCCGATGCAAGGACAGTAACAGCCACCATGCCCAGGAGGCCCTTCGCCGTGCAAAGTTCAAGTTCCCTGGCCGCCAAAAGATCATTGTCAGCAGGAAGTGGTATGTGTTTTGACCTTTTGGCCTGTTTTGTAGCTAGAGGCTTCAATTACATGCATGTCAATGACTTTAACTTGATAGTGAAAGGTCGTGGCTGTAGCAATGGACATTTTATAATTGGTTTCTTTCTGAGCATTAAAGCTTTTTTTTTTTAATTTTTAAGGTAGGCTTGTAAGGCCCTTCGTATTTTATCTGGCTCTTCTCGACCCTTGCACCCCGCCTAATACTTCTGAAATAACACAAGATGTGATGGTCCTTTATCCAATCGTGCTGAAACCTGACTATGGAAAAATTGTTTTGTGCTGCTGTTTGTCTGCCTCAGCTGGCCGTCCTTTGGAAAATAGAACTTTGAAGTAGTTTTTTTCTCTGCATTTATGTGTGGATCGTTCATACTTTTTTTTTTATGTTTTCCTTGGACTATAAGTTTTGTTTTGGAACTTTGTAACAGGGGATTTACCAAGTTCAGCCGTGCTGATTATTTGAAGTGGAAGTCAGAGAACAAAATTGTTCCAGATGGTGTGAATGCCAAGGTGAGTATGCTTGTGTCTGAATATCTTATTTAAAACTTGTTACATTCTTATTGCTTCATTAGATTAGAGTTTTATTCCTCCAGGGTCCAAGGGTAGGCTTTTCAATGCTGTAAAAGTAATGTTATGTTACTGAGGTTTCTTCACTTTATAAGGAAGAGGAATATTGTTTCTAATGTGGAAGAGGAATATTGTTTCTAATGTAGGCGATCATTTGAGGGATAGTTGTCATATTTAGTCACGTTTTGTACTCAAACCATCCCTATTACTCTTTTTGCTTTGGACACTGGTTATTTTGGGTCTTAGATGTTTGAAGTCTAATTGACCTGTTCTTGATGCTAAATGCGTCTTTTTTTAATGCACCTTTTGGATTCTGATGGATGACTTGAGATTTTGTGATTGGTGTCTATTGCAGTTCCTTGGATGTCATGGACCTCTGGCAAATCGTCGACCTGGACAAGCTATGTTGCCTGCAACTGCTTAGGATATCTGGTGTCTAACTGAATATTTCCTGATTTTGTATTCTGAACCTGTCTTAGTATCATCTGTTGTTTTCTCCAAGTATTCGGAGTTGGATTGGGTTTATTATCCTGAAGGTTATGCACATTATATTTGACTTTCATTTCTTCTATTACTCTGCATCAATAACTCAAGTATCTTACATACGCTCAGTTTGGGCAGTGACACGTGCTGCAAGTTTTTTTTTTTTTTTTTAGTTTGTTATGAGATGGTTGTGAATGGTTGAGTTGGGTTTTTGCTTGCTCATATTACTTGGTGGCAATTGTTGGAATCTGGGTCTGCATATTTCTGTCCTCTGTTTTGACAATTGGGCATTTGCACGTGGTCCTTTCTCTTCCTTTGTGCTTTCTACCTACTTAGGGCCTTTTTCTGTACTTCTTTTGATCCTTTATTTAGCATTAATGGGAGAAATCACTTGGTGATGAACCAGTCGTGTTTGCTGAAACTTTTATCTCTGGAGATAGAGCCAAATTTTTCATGCGTTTCACAATGTGCTGAATGTGTTCAGGACTTGTGGGATATGGAACACTCCTTTGCTTTTAAGGATTAAGGATAGTTTTCTTTCCCATCTTTACACTCTTTAACAAACATCAGGACATTCTTATCCGAGTTTCTTTCTGTGAAATGGCAGTATGAATGAGTATCATCTCTTCTACAACCGAGAAGTGAAATCGCCCTGTCCTTTTCTGACCTAGGTTTTGTGGCTGCCCTCATACATGATTATGAGGGACGGACTTACCAATAGGATCTGGTCGTTCTGGTGCAGACGTCAGTGGCTGGAGTACCTGTGTCTGGTTTCTTAGCTTAGATGAGAGATCTCAAGATCAGTGAATAGGTTCAACTTATCAGTTAGGTATTACCTACGTTCGGACGGTGCCTGTTGAGTTGCTGAGTGATGCAACTCTTGTGTTTTTTGTTTCACCCCTGTAGCACGCTATGCCAGCTTAAAAATGTTCACATCAGGTGTCTCGACTGGAGCCCGGCAAAGGCTCTTTTTTCGTTTCAATGTCAATTCGAGTTAACGTCGGTTGGATGCTTGGTTTGCTTTTTGTACATGGGAACTGTTTTTGGCTACCACATTGATAAAGAGCTTTCCCGGTACGAACTCGTGAAGGGAAAAGAAGTCAGAGCTGACGCTCGACCTCTGTTCACGAGATGTTCATCCACGGAGGATGGGAGTTAGTGCGGCCGCAGGGTGACTGTGCCGGGTTGACGGTCTGTTTGAGTGCTCGTTTTTCATTAAATTGTTGCCAACTAAATCAACCCAACCAACTACTCGGCCCTTTGGTGAATGAAATGTGATGCCCACACTGTCGGTCCACAAAGGTCTCTCTCCCCTTGGCTCTCGCTCACACCCTAGGTACGCGCCCGAGAACAACTTTTGCCGGCGGAGTTCATCCACCGAGGGTTCCAAAAATCGATGGTCGAGTAGCCAAAGTTGAGAAACTTTGTATCGTAACAGCTGACTATTCTCATTTCGTGTGATAATGCGGAAAATCAAAAAAATCGCTCGAAAATGAGCGTGCTCGAACTGGGTTACTAGTCATGGTTCTCGAGTCTAGTTCATACAGGGGCGACAGATAGGCTCCACAAAATCACCATTAAATGAATGAAGAGAGCACCCCGGTAGAATGATACGTGCTTCTCAGCTGTGCGCATCCTCTTCCCTCAACCACAGCCATCTTGATGGTTCTATCTCATTAATGTACAAACGGCCTCATCAAATTCGTGTTCCCATCGTGTCTCACTATTGTCAAAGAAAGCTCGCCGTCTTAATAATGAAGCACGACTTCTCACCGGCCCGATCAAACGAACGAGCACTGTACGCTTCGGCGAGATGATCACAATCCAACGCGCGAGCCGAAGGTGTGGCCGCACGGAAAGGAACAAACGTTAGTGAATTTTTTTTTTTTTGCCCCATCTTGTTTCCAATCGATGGTCTAAGCTGGAAATGATGAAAGTAAGGAGTTCGAGGGACCCTCCTACCACGTGAAATTTCAAGATGGGGATTGACTTTTCTCTTTATGCACAAGGCCATGATGGTGTTGTGATTCTCGAGAGTGAAGTAAACCAAAATTATCATGGCACGATCGCCTTTTCTAACGGGCTTGAATTGAACGTGCCCCCGTTTGGGGGAATATTTTTTTTTTTTTTTGAATTTTGCCATAATTACAAAGGACCGAGAGTGGGGGGACGGAGGAAAAAAAGGGTCTCTCGCATCGTGGGGCCGTGTTATCAGCTCGATACGACGGCCCCGACGGCCTTTGGCCTAGCTACGCGTAATTTTCTGGCCAACCGTTACGGTGAATATTAGAAGCCTTCTTTTTTGGTGAGTAATCACAGTCAATCAACCAGATGCCTGACTAGTGGTCTACTGATTGACTGTGATTTTTCTTAACAAAGGCTAAACCAGAGTAGAGCCGCGCGAAACCCTCTTCGACGGGAGTCTCCAGCGATAGTCCGGTAACTAGCGCTCAGTCTTGGAGCACCACTTCTTTTTAACGTGTCGGAGACCCGCCCACGCTCTGCCTACTCAATTGAGGACAATTTTTTTTTCTTCCCAGTGTCCCTCTGAAGAATACCACTCGAAGTTTTACGTCTTATAGTGCAGATAATCCTTTCAAGGTCATGCTTGCGACCATTTTATAGTGAATTATTAAGAAGCCTCTCGCTTTGTGAGTAATTCTTAC
>JAGVVM010006060.1:0-24823 GCA_019149425.1 Psidium friedrichsthalianum
CCGAGAGAATGGGTTTAGAATGAGAAATGGAGGAATGGTTGGAGAAATGTAAGAGAAGGAATGGGAGAATACGAGAATGAAGAAAAGGAGGGAGAGAGAAGGAGAAGAGAAAGAAGAAGAAATGGTGAAGAGATAGAGGAGAGAGATGAGAATTGAGAAGGAGAATGATAGAATGAGAGAAGAGAGAGAAAGAGCAAGCGGATAGAGAGAGAGGAAAGAGATTCGAGGGAAGAGACAGGAGAGAATGGAGAAGAATGTCCTCGTTGTGGAACACACCGGATGGAGGGCGATGGTGGAGCAAAACGAAGACGGCAGCTGGAGGTGGCCGAGGATGGCAACGGGCCATTGTTCGTCAAGTGAGTGGTTAGGTGTGGGTGTCTAGGTTGTTTGTGCTTTTCTAATGGGTTTCGAAGATATGTTGGCCAGACGTAAATAAATCAGGGTTTGACTAAGGAGATGTTATTGGCATCCAACTCAAAAACTCAGGATTGTAAACTTGTGACTTAAATTTAGAGGATGCAAAAGGAGATTGAGGCTCCGATTGTTTTCGCAGAAAAATTAATGATTTAAAAAATATTTCTAAAAAATGATTTCTGGTTAAAGCTTAATAAAAAGCATTATTGATGATTATGATGAAAATACAAATATTTCATCGATTGCAAAAAATATTCTAGACATTAATAGTTGAGTGATAATAAAACGTATGCCATTGACTAATTATAAACTATTATTTTTAAGAAAATGTTTTACAAATTATTACTTTTCCACAAAACAAACGCATCCTGAAGTGAAAATGGAGTAGGGTATGTATATGGATATAATGTCGTCTTTTCGTCTATTTTTTCAGTCCATCTATCTACTAATTGGAATTAGATGTAGTGAGATTTTATAGGATTAAATGCACATATACAATGAAATTTGAGAGTAAAGGCGAAATGAAAAATTGAGACACATACCCTTAAATTAGGGTTATATTCAATTAAAAGATTTCACCATAATAGCATCTCCCATATTTCTATTACAACTTTCAATTATAAGAGAAAAATATTATGTAATAGAGCGCAAGAAAACCCTAGTGGCCCTAGGCCACACATAGCAATTCGTTAGCTCCCGTGCCTTTCTGTTGATGAGAAGTATGAACCATACCCAATAAGAACAAATGTTGGATAGAGACATGTCGCGTGGTTTCGGTAACAATAGATGGGAACGACATTAGCGGACAATAAATTTGCTATCATCATTGGGAGATTAATACACAAGAGACCACACAATGTCCATTTATTCGTTCGTGCGCTAATTTCTGAAAATTAAATTCAAGAAATTTGACTCGGCAAATTGAAGAATAAAGAAACGAGCCCCTGTCCACAAAATTATCCAGACGAACATTTTGTATCTTAATTGGTAGATTAGAAGACCTAGATTGCCGGCCCTCGTACTATTATAAACTTCACAGTCGATAGCCAAAGCCAATTTCACTAATAGATGGAGAAATGATATGTATATAAGGGGAAAAAGTACCAAAAAATTCATAAACCTATTAGATTGGCACTAATTCGGCCCCAAATATTTTAATTTAACAATTTAATCTAAACCTTTTTGTATTGGTACCGATTGATAACACTTTAATTATTTTGTTAATTTGTATTTCTTTTTTTTTTCTCTTTTTTTGTGTTTTTTTTTATTTTTCTTTTGCTAAGGCCCTGTGAAAATTGCTGCCCGACCCGCTCATCACATTGGGCAAGGGTATCATGGCCCTTGCCCAGGTCTGGCGAGAGCCATGATGCCCTTGCTGTGGCAGATGAAAGCCTAGCGAGGGCTACTGTGCCCTCCTTGGACAAAAGCTAGGGCGAATGACGCCATTGCTAGATCTAGGCATGGTGAGGGGATTGCGGTCCTCACTGACTTTGGGCGAGGCCGCGTTGCCCAGATCGAGCGAGGGTCGGTTGATGGCCTTGTCGGCTCTCAATAAAAAAGGAAGAACAAAAGAACAAAAAGAAAAGGAAAAAAAAACAAAAAAATTGAAAATTGAAAATACTATAGAAGTATTATTAAAAGTTCACTTCAATACTGACTATGTCACATAAGACGACTGGTGTCTACATCGACGATAAAGTGTTGGGTGAATGCAATTGATTAAATTAAAAAGTTATGACTGAATTAGTACCAACAAATAGATTTAAGATTATTATTATTATTTTTTTGGTATTTTTTTCAAGTATATAAGAAGTATATATGTCATGCCTGGGTCTTACTTGGCAACGATATTGTTTGCTTTGGGCGGAGCTTGTACGATTTGTTCTTTTGGGCTTCGCCCAGAAAAGGTGCTATTGCAAGTTAAGGACAAGTGTGCCAACAAATAATATTTCACCTCACACACCTAGGCGATGTGGGATTCGGTTCATCTATCCCCCATCCCATCCTAGAAGGTGCCAGGAGTTGCTCGTTGTCCAAATCCTCTAGCCCCAGCGACCCAATCCCCGCCCCTGTTGGATCAGGTCGTTACATTATAAATGTCTAGATAAGCAATATGATATACTTTAACACCACCTCACGTGCGCACGCCGGATTGAGACCGAACATGTGGATTTGATTGATTGATTTTTTTTTTTTGTGGGGAGAGGGGGGTTGCACATGCGATAATGCAAAATTTGGAATAACATGATATATGTAAGAAAATTCAATTCAAAAGTTTAAGCCAACATGAAGGGAGATAACACACACAAACAATATATATATATATATATATATATATATATATATATAAGGAACATATAACTCTGTAAATAAGGAATGAGAGATTTTTAAGTGTACTATTGTTTCATTTCAAGATGAGTACACTAAGATTGCCTGCCAAAGCAATTTGATATTGACTTTTGGCGATATTTCTTAAATGAAAAAGACACGTTTATTGGTCAAACAAGTTATGAATTCCCCATCAAGACAATGACCGCGGATGCCATGTCTCCCCAACTTCTCTGCGAAATTGCCGTTTCCTCTAAAACAATTCATAAAGAGAGGATATTGAGGGCGGAAAAAAAAAACATGGGTTCAGCTCCTAAGGTATTTAAACTATAATAACTCCCGATCGAAATCAATACATGCGTGAAATTTGAAAACGACTTCGAAAGCAACCCAAATTTATTATCTCATTAGAGTTGACAAGAAACTTCCAGGAAAATAATACTCAGCTTAATTTATACTCCATATTCAATCAAAGACAACGACGGGAACAGGACAACCATCGCGGCTGTGACGTGTGGTCCAGTTTCAGTCCTCTGACGCGCATAGTTTCCTTCGAGATGACGAAGAGTAATTTCATTAAATCGTGTCACCCCGTCGCCAATTGAAAAAGAAAGAGATGCACGTATTTTCTGGAAATTGAAGTTAGGCTATGAAGTTCCTCCGACGAAAATGTCATTCCTTAAATGAGGAGTTTAACGTAGGAAAATCATTTACGTTTCGACGAAATGTTTATTCCCTTCCTTTATTGGACAAACTAAACAAACCCCTTCTTATTAGGAAAAAGTGTCCGAAATTACACGTTAATCATTTCAGTCATAAGTCTTTAATTTTTTCAATTGAGTCATAAATCTTTTCACGTTTTACCAATTGAGTTTATTCGGTCAATTTTGGCCTAAAGTTACTGATGTGACGCTAAACGTCCTACATTGCATGGCCGGCATTAATATGAATAAATTTTAATAATAATTTATCGAATTTTTTTAATTTTTTTTTTTTCATCTTACGTTTTTCCTTTGTTCCTTTTCTTTTTTTCTTTTTGTTTATTTTTTCCCTTTGCCACCACCGCCGGGCCTCGTCCGATAGCTAGTGAAGGTCATCAGCCTTAGGTGAGGGAAGCCTATGCCTAGGCTAGCGAGGGTGGAGGAAAACATAACAAAATAAAGATAACGAAAAGAATTCAATAAAATATTAAAATATTACTCAAAATTGTTTACATTAGAGCTAATTGTCCACTTACGACGGTCAATGTCCATGTTAGTGATTTGTCGCCAAAATTAGCCGAATGAGCTAATTGGCAAAATGTGAAAATTTTTAAGACTATTGAAAAAATAAAAGAACATGACTAAATTGGTAAAATTGCAATAGATTTAAGACTTTTTGAACAAATTTTCCCTATTCTTATGATATCTCCAAATTATAGATTCATTTTGAAAGTGGAGCATTATTTTCATTTTCCAGACTTTCTCCCAAATAAGAAAAAAATACCATTTAGAATTCTTTTGAAATTTTTTCTTTCAAAAAGTCATAAATCTATCATACGACAGCTAATTTAGTTTTAATTTTTTAATTTGGCCAATTTAATCATAAATTTTTTTATTTGTTAATGTAGCCTTTCTGGCCAAATTTGATTGAAAACGATGATGTAGTGGTTCAATCAGCACCAATCGTAGATTATTTTTGCAATTGTTTCCTTTTCTTTTTCATTTTTTTGGAGGAGGGAGATTGGTAAAAAGTAAAGAAAGAAAAAATTTAGAAAAGAAAAAATTACAAAAGTTATCAACATTAGCGAGAGCCATTCACGTAGGACATCCAATGTTCAGATTAGCGATTTTTGGCTAAAATTAACGGAATGACTATATTGAAAAATCTTGGCAAATCATTAACATTTTTAGAACTAAATTAGCCAAAAAAAAGCTTTAGGAGCGAATTAATTATCGTACAATAGGTTTCGTACTTTAATATCAGGTAAAAGAATTTCAAAAGTTCTATCTAACATGAAAGTTGCCTGAAATTTTTTGCTTTCCAAATCTAATTTAGGTCCATCGATGATAGGAAATACTACCTGTAAAGATTTGGACGGGGACCTGGACTTAGTTCTTGGTTATGTTTTGGTACCCCCTCGTTGGCTAGCATTGCAAGCCCGCGTAATCAACACCCCTACTCTCTCTCTCTCTCTCTCTCTCTCTCTCTCTCTCTCTAAACCCCCTGCGTAGACCCATTGCTGTCAAATACTTTCGCTGCCACAATGTCTGTCGTAATCGCCGCTTCGAATTTGTCGCTCCACCTCTACGCTGCCCCCTCAAGGCAAGTTTGCCTCCAAGGGAGAGAGAGAGAGAGAGAGGAGAGAGAGAGTGGGGAGGGGGGACTGGGTGGAGGCGATGGTGGAGCCAAACGAAGACGGCGGCGGGATTGGCGAGGATGGCAACGGCAGTAGTGGCGGTCAGTGGTTAGGTGTGGTGGTTAGGTTATGTTTTTCTAACTGTTGGTAACGTTTCTGTCCTCTGTTTCTTTTCCCAGGAACACTTTGGGAACAGAAACATGTTTGGTAACGCAAATAATTCTGTTTCTGATTCTGCCCCGGGAACACTTTTGGAACAAAAATCAGAAACAAAAAAAAGTTGTTTCTCAAAAAAGAACACTTTTTTAGGATCACTTTTCAAAGATGGACTTCTTAGCCTTTTTCCCACGACACTTTTTAGGATCAATTTTTTAGGATTACTTTTGGACAAAAAACAAAAATTTTATGTAGTTACCAAACGCATTCTGATTCTCTAAAAGAACAGAATAAAAAAAAAAGTGTTTTTAATCAGAATCACTTTTTTGAAACAGAAACGTTACCAAACAGACCTAATCCAGGGTTTTGACTTAAGTGAGATGTTATTTGGTATCCAATCGAAAACCCGGGATGTAAGTGTCACGGGCCGGCATTTTCCCTGACCGAGGGTCAGCCCGTGAGGCGCCTGGCGGACCATTCTGGCCACCAAACCAGCCTTTTTTTTCTAGTTGTCCCAACAACCGCCCGTGTCATAAGCTTGTGACTTAAATCTAGAGATTGCAAAGTGATATCGAGGCTTGGATTGTTTTGCAGAAATTAATGATTTGAAAAATATTTTCTAAAAAACGTTTTTTGTAAAGCATATAAAAAGTACGAACTACAAATATTTTCATCGACTGCGAAAATATTTAGATATAAAAGTTGTTGATAATAAAAACGTATGTCATTGACTTATTATAAACTATTATTTTTAAAGAAATATCTTACAAATCATTACTTTTTCGTGAAAACAAACGCATCCTGAATTGCAAACTGAGGAGGGGTATATATATATATATAGTTACTAATGTGTCTTTTCGTCTATTTTTTCAGTCCATCTATCATTACTAGTTGGAATTTAGATGTAGTGAGATTTATTAGGATTAAGCGCACATGCACAATGAAATAATAGAGTAAAGGCAAAATGAAAAATCAAGACACATACCCTTAAATTATGGTTATATCCAGCAAATGATTCTACCATAAGTAGTACCTCCTATATCTCTATTACAACTCTCAAATATAAGAGGGAAATATTACGTAATAGATGGCGTGAGAAAACCCCAAGGACTGAGAAAGCCCTAGGCCACACAATAGCAATTCGTTAACCATCGTACCTTTCTGTCGATGAGGAGTCATGAACCACCCTAACAAGATTAAATGTTGGATGGAGACATGTCACGGTAACAATAGATGAAAACTACATAGTGGACAATAAAATTTGCTATCATCATCGGAGATTAATACGCAAGATACTACACAATGGCCATTTCAGTTCAAATCTTTGTATTTCTTCTGTGTGTGCTAATTTCTGAAAATTAAATTCAGGAAATTGACTCAGCAAATGGAGGAAAAAAGAAACGAGCCGAGTGCATAAAATCGAACAATGATTCACCGCACCCGAAGTAAATAGACCTAGTGCATGTGATCCGTTGGAGACCCGCGAGATCCGATGTATCATGGGGTCCGACCCTGCTGCCCCGGGTGCGGTCGACAGCCCAGTCGACACACTTCTCAAAAAATCTATGTTACTCAACCTCAAGTCACTGTCGTGCTGTCACTTCCGCCGTATTTCTTGGATAGAACCTGGACTTTCTCCAAGGTAATGCCAAGAACTTTGTATCGCAAGACCTTCCTGCCATTTGCTTGGACATGACTAATTTAAGGCAAAAAACCAGCTGAAGACGTCACTTTCAATCCTCCGGCCAGGGACCCCACCAACCCATTGTTTCAAATTCCCAGCAGTTGGGTCGCATACCATTCAATTCCCTATTTCAATGACAAAAGGAAATCAAAATAATTCAACTCCCTATTTCAGCTTGTAAACTTCACTTTTGGACCCGCAAGCATATAGTAGCTTCTTATGAACAATTATTTCTGATTTTTACTCTGTATCTTCCATTGTTTATTGGACATGAACTTCTAGGAAAATGTATGGTTTGCTTAGTCCATTAGAATACCCTAGTGGTGCTTTCCATTGGACCTTGCTACCACCTTCCTTTTGCCCTTCTCAATACTCAATGTGACATGCTAATTTTCATTAGTATCTTTATAGTCTATATTAATCAATGAAAATAATAGAGATATTGCGAGGCTTGCGGCTCAATTTTCCTCCCTATAAATTTGCTAGCACCTTGAGGTGGCCAGTGTCAGCCCAGCACTTAGAGTTCTCCTCGAACCCCACGTAGACATCTCTTTGTTGGCTTATTTTAATTTCCTCTTCTTTCAACTCTTCTAAATTCCAGTGGCATCAATCTCATAAAGAGGGACTTGGTTGTAGAGTACTTAGTCTTCTTGTTGTAAAAGAAGAGAGCTTTTGGGTTAGAATTCTGGTCATGGAGTTGCAAACCAGAGCGAGTTCTATCATTGCCACAAGGCTATGGAAGATTGTGAGAATCGCTTTAGCAATGATCAGGAAAGGGTTGCTGTCCAAGAGAAATTTCATCAGTGACATGATCGATCGGGCGAGGGACAGGAAGCTCATGAGAACATTGCTGAGGAGTCTCAGCTTCAATCACTATAACCACTCAAGGAGCATGTGGCGGGACGGGTTCAACGGGTACGAGTACGAATTCTCCTGCAGCAACAGCCCTAACCCGGTCATTGTCCACTCGGCCAAGAACAAGAACCAACGCTTCCCCTGCATGAGGCTTCCTAAAGTCATCGAAGACTTCGTGGAGGACGAGCCCGTGTACCCTGAGACGCTCATTTTCGTGGCGAAGACTCCTGAGTACACGTTCAACATCCAGATAGAGAGATGCAGCCCTCAAATCGCCCTACTCGGTGAGGGTCTCTAATTTCTCATCAGATGATGAGGGTGATGGGAAATATGGGCCAGTGGACCACAAGGCTGAGGAATTCATCAGCAGGTTTTATGACCAACTGAGGAAGCAAATCGTGCACTAATGGTTCAAGCTCTAGTTCCAAATCCTGCTTTAAGTTTCATGTGTTGTGTGTTCAATCTCACAAGTCATTCCTCAGATTCGCAAGCATTTTCATGGTACCCCACTTAGGATATCAAAAGAAAGAAAATAAGACCCATCTTCTTTTTAATGTTGGGCTTGTATGAGTTGTTGTGTAGTCTGTAAATACTGTCACTCTGAAATGTGTTTAAATACTTCAGTCTTTCTTACGTGTTTTCAATCTCTCTCGTCTCCCCTGTTTGTTTCTTCACATTAGATTTAACCACATAATCTGTCATTGTACAACATATTTTCATTGAATGTAACATCAACCGTTCTTATTATTTTTCTATTATGTTCATCCCAAAATTGATAGCCAAAATAATCACAGTCATATCCAATGAAAAAACATTTTTTTTAATCTTTTGCTTCAAACTAATCTTTATTTTATAAATCTATGTGGACATATAAAAACACAACCAAAAACTTTCAGATGCGAGAGATTCACCATCTTTCCACTCATTCTTCTTCGGCTAGCTTGAAATCAAGTGGTACTGAAGGTCCTCTATTGATCAGATATGATGCTGTGTTAATTGTGTCCATCCAAGACATCTTGGGTAATCATGCATGCATCCTCATACTTCTTGCATGCTCATTAGAGTGTTGCTCATCCTCTCAGCAACTCTATTTTGCCACAGTTTGTTGGGAATAGTTCTTGTCATTCTGATTCTACTCTCTAGACAAAATCGTTTGAAATCCTTGCTATCATACTCACACCATTATCGGACCTTAGACATTGGCCTGTTTGGTAACGTTTCTGTTCCTCTGTTTCTGTTCCGGGAACACAAAAGGATCAGAAACATGTTTGGTAACGCAAATAATTCTGTTTCTGATTCTGTTCCCGGGAACACTTTTGGACCAAAAATCAGAACAAAAAAAAATTGTTTCTCAAAAAAAGAACACTTTTTTAGGATCACTTTTCAAAGATGGACTTCTCAGCCTCTTCCCACGACACTTTTTTAGGATCAATTTTTTAGGATCACTTTTGGACAAAAAATCAAAAATATTATGCAGTTACCAAACGCATTCTGATTCTCTAAAAGAACAGAATCAAAAAAAGTGTTTCTAATCAGAATCACTTTTTTGAAACAGAAACGTTACCAAACAAGCCCTTAATATCCAAGGTAGTCTCATTCTCTACTTCACATTTCTATCTCTTAAAATTAGCAATAAATTAGATTTATTTTTCAGAAAATTAACCCATACCTTCTTGGTGGAGACGTCAATAAACATGACATAATAGCGCGAGCCTCCAAGGGAATGCATAGGGGCTACCCCTACACATCTATATGCACCTACTCTAATTTTCCTTTCTTTGTTCTCCTCTGCTTCGAAAAAACTAACACATTTCTGGTTACCCAAAGCTCAATCTTAGACCAATATTTATGGACTTCAAATCGTATAGTTTTCCCTTAGATGCTAACAACTTCATCCCATTTTCGCTCATGTGTCCAAGCCTGCAATGCCACAATTGAGAATCAGCTTCAGATTCAACAATAGCTACGGTTTCTCTATTGCTTTTAGTTATGTACAATGTTCCTGACTTTGTTCCTCATGCTACAATTAAAGCACCTTTAATGAGCTTTCACAAAAAATAGTTCTGTATCATTTGCTATCTAATTGACTTATCCGACATCATGTAACTTCCATTGATAACCGTTAGTAGTTTTAGTGTAAAGATTACCCCTTTCCATAATTTCCAAAGGTTCATCATCAACAAGATAAACCTTTCCAAACTTTCCAGCTAAGAAATTGTGCATTAATTCTTTGCATGAAGTAGAGTGAAATGAAGCACTTGAATTGAGCATCCAAAACTCAATTGGATTGTCAATGCTCAAAATCAAAGCATCCTTGTCAAGGGTCTCTTCAAGAGTTGCATTCATAGATTTCTGATCTTCTTGATTTTGATCTCAATTCTGAATTTTCATCCTTGGAGCTCTATAATCTTGTCTCAGATGACCATTTTTTTTTCACAATTCCAGCAAATTATTTCACCATGTGGTCTCGATTTTCTTCTCCCTCTAGACTTCAGTCTACCATGATACTAGTTCTGCCCTCGTTGATTGCTTCTCCCTCTGCTTCCGGTATTTAAGGCAACACCCGAAAATTCATCCGACTCTCTTTTGCGAATATCCTCACTAAGAATCAAATCTTGATTTTCTTCAAGCTTCAACTTTTTCTTACAATTGAACTACTTACTACAGTTACAGGTGCACTTTCAGGTAGAGAAGTTAACACATTAAGCTTTTACCTCATCATCGAATTTGATTTCCTTAGAACTCAATTGAGTCAAGATCGCATTGAACTCGTTGATGTGATTTGCCACAGAAGCACCTTCCTCCATCTTCAAATTGAAAAGATGACGCATCATACATACCTTGTTGGATGCACATTTTTTCTCGTACGTGTTGGACGAGGCCCCAATCAAATCTACCGTCATCATCTCATTGGTGATGTTGAAGCAACGTTATGTGCCAATGTGAGATTAATCAAACCTAAAGCTTGCCTATCTAATGATTCCCACTCTGCCTGCTTCATCGAATTTGGTTTCTCTCCTGATAGAGGTTGATGCAAGTTATTCTGATACAGCAAATCCTCGATATGCATTTTCCAAAAGCTAAAGTCCTTACCTTCAAACTGATTGCTCTTCACTTTCCCTTCGTCCATATTTGTCGCTCCCACTATTTTGCCAAACCAGGTTTTGGTACTAGTTCCTAATCTTTGAAGAGAAACAATAGAAAATAAAGCAAGCAAATTTTTATGTGGAAAAACCCGTTTTCCCAAATTAGAAAGGGAAAAATCATGGTGTCGCACTAGGCAATCTCTCCACTATCATTATCAATTTTTGTTTCAGCATTACAAGCTTTAGCATCACAACTATAAAAGATATTGCTCCAATATATAACAAGAGTCTAGGACATTCATAATTATGATGAAAATTACAAGTATGCCATTAGTAGTAAAATCTCTATGCTTTTATATTAGTTTTCTCTATCAGACTCTACAACTCCAAGAAGTTGCAATCGCACAGCAGCCTGTTCAGCTAATCAGAAATGTTGACATATGAGATGACACCGTTTAGAAATTATGAAGGATACGATAAAGAGGAAAAAGTAGTATTTCTGTAGTTTGTTGACCCTGTGCGGGCCCAAGTAACAATGCACAAAGCACCCTAGACAAGCCAAGATCAAAGCACTCATAAAGGACTTGTGACATTTTCCCCCGTTTGAGCTCTGTTTGTTTCATAAAAAATAGTTGATGTGCACAACATTTTCCTAAAAATAATTACTTGTATCAATTAAAATAATTATCCTACGAGAATTTTTTTTATTAATGGCATTAATTTATGTCTCAATATTTCGTTCATTTATTTTGTATGCTACAAGTGGTAAGTTTTTAGAAAAATTAGCCACCAATTTTTTTTTATTATTGACAATAAATTATGTTTCAATATTTTTTTGTTCATTAAAATATTTTTCATTTGTTCATTTTTTGTATGCGATACAAGTGGTCATTTTCAAAAAATTATTTTCCATATCATTCATTCTTTGTTAAACAAACATAGCCTTTTTCTTCATGAATCATTTGCACGCAATTTTGATCAACTCTATTTGTAAATTCTCCAATATGTGAAGGTGATCATGCATGGGTGGTCAAGAAATTACGATAATCTACCAATAATGAATTCAATACATAAAGTAGTAACAAATAAGTAATAAAGCAAAACCAAATAAAGTGAGTGAACTACCTAAGGGATAATTGCCAAATTTTCCTAAATTTATTATACGGATATCAATTCAATTTTAAAATTTTCAAAATTATCAATATAATCCTAAATCTTTGAACAAAATTTCAACGTATTCCTTTCGGCCAATTATCATTAGAAATAGCTGACATAGCAACCACAAGTTGGCCACATTAGTCTGCTGCATAGGATAGCCGATATTAACCAGATGTCACGTCAACAAAATATGTGGGTAGATGCATAAGCAAATGCAGTGATTCTTTTTTTTTCAGAAAAAAAAATCGAATGAATCTAATCTCATTTTAAAAACTGTACTAGATGCTTAAGTAATCTAAAATGCAAGGATGTGATCTTCAATAAATAAAGATTTTTTGATAGCAACCATATTCCATTTTTTTTTTGAAAATATGTAAAAAATGATCCTTGAAAAAAAAATTAGATGTCACCATAATTCTTCATTTGGTCCTCCAATTCTTAGGCAAGGCTTCCAACAAGTCATATATAACACCCCATGGATCTTCAACCAAGTAAGCAATTGAAGCCAGTAAGCAACTTTCCCCACTTTAGCCAACACTGGCATTGGCCATTCAAAACTTTCGGATGAGTTTCGGATCATTCTTCTTAAGGTACCACAACTATCCTAATCCTCGAAATCATCGTATCGCCCACTTGGGTTCGACATGCCCTCTCTTTTGAACAATCTACTTTTTCATCTGCATGCATGGACACTCGTCAACATATCCAGGTAGACTCACATTTTCTCAAAAACTTAAGCAATAATTAACGGGCTAACTAGGATATATTAACTGCTCCGCACTGTACCAATTATCCAACATGAGACTTTTCTAATACAACTCATATGTGTAACTTAATATAGCAGTTGTTGGCCTGCCACCACTTCAAATCGGGATCTTGTTAGAGGAAGAGCTTCGTTAAATGTTGAAGTAGAATTAAGGTAGAGTTGAGTTGGTTTGGTGGGATTAATATCCTCATTTTTCTTAAAGAGTCTCACAAAGAATTCTGGATTTTTCCACAAAGGATGAGGACAAGTTTGAGAAAATTGTGAGTGAGATTTAGAACAATAGGATATAAGACTTTGGGTAATAGGGTCAAGGATTTCTAGTTGAATGGTGAAGATCTCTAGATATCTACAAATTCACCAAACTAGTCTTTGAATTGTAAGCCAATGAGTATAATTCTGAGTTGGGGGAGTTGGGTAAGAATATCCCAACCAATGATGAGATCTTTATGGGATTTGCATCTAATGATTTTTATGGTAATCAGGCACTCAAGAAAAATCTCAAGAGTGATCGATTTACTACGGAACTGGGTAACAAAAGTGTCACCAGAGGTGGAGTTAAAGTGCCTTGTATAAGGTGTCCAAAACTCTTCTGGTAGAACCTTTGTATTCATGAGGGATGCACAAGCTCTATTATCAGTAAGAGCAATGACTTGGATACGTTTGTGGGACTTGGGTAAAAGAATATGGATAGGAAAATAAGGGTGAAAGATTGGATTTCGAATATGGAAGGAATTAGAGAAAAAGGCAAAAATATCATTTGGTGAAGATGATTCCTCTAATTCTGAAGAATATATACGTATGGCATAAAGGGTTTCATCTGATGGTTCATTTTCTAATGAGTGCCTCATGTGCTCTTTTCAACACCCCATCAAATCATTCAGTCTGACTATTTTTCTAGGGTTAATACCACAAAAAATCTCAAATTGATATACCTGTGATAAATTTACCCCAAATTATTTTTTTAAACATCAAAAATCCGAAATTGGTACACTAGTAACCAATTTATCTCAAAATATTTTTTTGATCATGAAAAACTCCAAACTGGTACATCTATGACAAATTTATCCTCATTTAATTTTTGTTTAAATGGAGTTAATACCATGAAAATTCTCAAACTAATACTCGTGTGACAAACAAAGGGTAAAAATTCTGACTGATATACTTGTGAACTGCTACATGTAATCTAACTTAGAAATTTGATGGTAACATTTAATAAAAACTAATGGAGGGTAAATATATTATATGTGTACCAGTTAGAGTTTTTGGTTGTCAAAAAATTAGTTTGGGCTAAATTTATCATAGGTATACCAATTTGAGGCTTTTCGTAGGGTTAACGCAGTTGTCTAACATGAAGGTTTGGAAACATGCACAATTCAAACCCTATGATCCAAAATGTAGAGTCACGGTGTTAAATGAGCCTCCAGTCAACATATGCTCTAAGTAGCATCGACACGCGACATGACACGTCATTTTTAAACAATAAAAAATTTCGACATGTCAAGACACGTTATTTATTGAATTTAAATTTATATATATACATGATAAATTATCATTTTTATAATTATTTTAATCAAATTAATTTGATTCAAATCTACAAACAAATAAGTAATATTGAAGAGCCTAAAATAATTTTACTCTAAAAATATTAATTCACAATTTGTTAATATCATTCAATATTTCGAATTAACAAATTTAACTACAATTTCATTTCAATAATACATGAAACTAGAGAGAGAGAGAGAGATAAATCTTTGAAACAGAGAAGTGAATCCTTCGGTCCACTCAAATGTCAGCTACTCTCCCTCTCTCTCATCGCCAAACTCCACCACCAATCAACTTGAGAAAATATTGCATGCCCACGGGGTTTTGCTGATGTGGTCCTCATATCCACTCATTTTACGACCGTGTACGGAGCGGGGCCCACCAGGTCAGCAAGAAGAGAAACCATCTTTTCTCTCTTTACGGTGACGGTTTCCGTCTCTATCTCTCTGCCTTTCTCTCTCCTTTGCTGCTTTTTTATTAACCTAAACACATTTCATTGAAGATAGCGGTGGTGATGGTCAGCCATGGACAATTGGCTCACGGCTCAGGACAAGCGGCTCAGGCTCATCTGTGGCCATCGTCGACATAGTTCGACCAGATCCGGTAGGCTCGATCACCGAGGTCGGCGAGGGAGGACTGCTCAAGTCCACGAGCTTGCAACTGCCATGCCCTCTCGAGCTCAAGCTTTAGGTTCACTGGCCACGGGCAAGCAGCTGCAAGGCAACACTTGGTGGCCATGGCCACTAACCGGTAAGGATGCCTCGACCATGGCTGCCCGAGCTTGACTCATGGCCCATGTGGTCACTCGAGCTTGAATCCGGTGGCCATGGCCGCCAACCAGCAAGGCTGCATCACCCGTGAATCCATGGCAGTGGGACACCAACTGTGATCTTCGCAGTGGCCAACAATGGCAAGGCTTGAGCTCGAGGTCTTAGAAGAAAGAGGGGTAAGCAGAAAGGAGGGGAGGGGGGAAGAGAGACAGAGAGAGACGGAAAGGAGCCCGCGAGGGTGGGGGGGGGGGGGGTAGAGAGAAAGGCAAAGAGACGAAAAACGTCACCGTAAAGAAAGAAAAGAGGGTTTCTCTTTTTTGATGGTGGGCCCTGCTTAGTACACGTGTCATAAAATGAGTGGATATGGGGACCACATCAGCAATACATCGTGTGTATGCAATATTTTCTCCAATCAACTCACCCTCTTCACCTCCCCACACATGGCACACCTACTCAGGTTTCTTCATCCTCATTGATTACTCACTTCTCCTCTGTCATTCACTTTTCTCTCTCCCTTTTTGCTTTGTTCTCTCCTCCTCTGTCCTTGAACTATCCATCTTCATCATAGACCATTGAGCACAAAGGGTCCTCCCATGGTAGTTCTTAGGGCATAAGGAGAAACTATTGAGCATCAGTCATCCCCTCAAAGCTCTCCACCTTTGCCACCATCATCTCCATGACCGTCGCCTCTATCTGGCCCAGCACTTTGCCATCACCATTCTCGCCGTCCCAACGCCTACCTTGCCGATGTACTTTGCTACCAAGTGCTCCTCCAGCTCCTCTTCTCTTCTGATCTCCACCAGACCCCTCTCTAGATTCGCATGTCATTGGCGTGTCCGGCTCCTACAGTGTGTTGGACGCATATTTGACGTGACATGTGACCGACATTGAGATGGTGGCTCCGGCAATGTGTCGGTGCACCACCATATCGGTGCGCCCCCATGTTGATGCTTCATATCTTATGCTTACAACTTCTACTATATATGGAGAGACTTCCTAGTATCTAGCACATTAGATGTACTAAATAACTATGGCTTAAACTGAATATTTTGTACTACGTGTAGAGCTTGTTCCTCGAAAGACTGCACTACTCGTTATTCTTGAACAACTGTTCAAGATAGAGAGCGAACCGATGAGGTGGATGGTAGCATGGGCTGACTTGATGGTTTCTTGCTTTTGTGTGTGAAAGGGAGAAGGAGGGAAGTTTGTGGCGATGCCGATGGTAGTGTAGGCGTGGTGACGACCGGTGTTAGACGAACTGGCTGGTTTTATGGGGGGTGAGTAGGGTCTTCTTGGCTCTCTCTTTTTTTCTTTTTTTTTCTTTTTTAAAGTGAGGGATGTTTAGAGTCCTTTTACAATTTCCCTTAGGGGCTTTAGGTTTGTGAGATGCTAATTACATATTTTGAAAAGGACTTCTTAAAAGCATAATAATTTTTTGTAACCGTAAGAATAACAGCATGTTGCGGATCATAAATTCTTTAAAAAGTGGATTCACAATAATTTTTAATTATTTCTTATTTATGTTTTTTGCTCACAACATACTATCAATTTCACAGCAGATAAAAATTGTCATGTAAGCATATTCCTTTGAAAACCGAGGATGCAAATAAACATGGGAGTGAAGCTCGTACTCTGAATGGAATTATCTCACGTGCCTTTTTCACGTGTGAGAGTGGCATAACTTGATGAAGCCACAGGAGAGTTGACAAGAACTTCCAGGAAACAGCTTAATTTATACCCTAAATCAAATCAAAGACTAATAAAATGTACAAAACAATAATTGCGGCGCAGATGACAAATACTAAAACCTCATCATGATATTGAATCGACTCATCCCTTCGCCAATAGATAAGGACAGAGATGCATGACGCATTACTTCGAATTGAAGTCAGGCTATGAAGATAGCCGCCCAAAAATTTGTTTAGAGTGATTAATACTTTGGACTATTCAATGTTTGTGGCGAATTCACTTTTTTTAATCTTAAATTATTGGAAGTTTGACAATATCCAAATATTTCCATGAATAATTATAAATAAATTTTTTATAGCTATTTTTAATTTGTATAGTTTTTAAGATTTTGATGGGAAAGTAAAGAAATTTTCTATTATACCGCCATAGCTAATTTTGAAAGGATGTGTGGCGAAAGATAGATGAAATTAGCACATTTGGGGTCTTATATGGCCTTTGATGAAAGAAGGACCTTCAAAATTTTCTCTATCAAAATGAACATGATATATCAGAGCCACTTTGAGGGTCATTATGAAATGATCAAATGACTGAGTTGCTCCCGTCTCTTTAAGAAATTACAAGTTTCTTTGAGCCAGATGGGAATGAAAATGCAATTTGATAATGTTATTCTATCGCAATTTTTTTCTCTCTTTCATTTCCCTTCCCTTTTCAATCAAGTTATCTTCAGTTCCCTATATCTATCCTAGACTCTATGTGTCCTTAAAGACATAAACAAATTCTTGTTTATTGTTTCAAGCAAATGCGCATTGCCCTCCTTTATTGCACAAAATAAGCAAATCCCTTTTTGTTATGATATGTCCAATAATGAATTCATTTTGAAAACTTGATCTATATTTATAGAATATGTGTGTGTGTGTGTGAGAGAGAGAGAGAGAGAGAGAGAGAGAGAGAGAGAGAGAGAGAGAGAGAGAGAGAGAGTATGTATGTTAGGATTCTTTTACGTAACTTACTTGGATTAGATCTTCTATGCCTATCTTTTTTGTTTTCTAGCAGTTGATGTCACCTCTAGAATGTGTTCCTGATTAGACTCTCCCCATACCAGTGGTCCTTGCTGCTTCATTTTGTCTCTTTACCTCTCATCTTTTGGAAGAGCTTTAGGGAAATGTCAAGCCAACTTCTCTAACTCAATATATATTTGATCAAAGTAATAGCGTTTAGATGAAGTGGTATTTGTATAATTTTTGGCAAGCAACTTAAAAGTAGAATAAAAAAAATGAGAAAAAGAGAGCATAGGGTAACTTGGGAATCGACGAGCCTTCGATGAACCACAGGTAAGCGTGGTTGAGGCCGGCCCCACCATGAGCCGCACTTGGAATTTTTGTCCAGCCTCGCCCAACGATGGACATTAATACAAAAGAGACTACACGATGCCCATTTCGGTTCAAAACTGTGCTAATTTCTAAAGTTCATATAAAGAAAATAACTTATGCAAGAGAAAGACTAAAGCAATGAAATGAGTCCATAAAAGTGGAAAATCATTAATTGCATTGGAAATAGTAAATCTATCGCATGTGATACATTGGAGACTCACGAGATCAAACGTATCACATGAATCAAGCCGACCACATTTGGTGCAGTCAATAACCCATTTATAACTTTTCATAAAGATTGATGCTTCTCAATCTCAAGTGTCGGGCTTGCTGTCACTTGCCGTGGTATTTTCTTGGATAGAGTTGAGAAAAATAGTGACAGAAAAATATTATGTTGTGTACATTAACAAATGAAGAGAACATGATCCTATTTATAGGTTTTACAAGACGATTATCTAAACTAGCAAAATATCAATTAGAATCAATTAAGAGAAATACACAATAAACCAAAATATCCTAAATATATCTATATCTCTAACATCCCCCTTCAAACTCAAGGTGATTTGAAGGAGGTCAACTTAAGTTTGGAGAAAAAAATCCTGAAAATGCCTAGGTGGATGTATCTTGGCGAAAATATCAGCAGTCTGTTCAGTAGATGAAGTGGAAACAAGTCGAACAGCACCACGAAGAACATGATCTCAAATGAAGTGACAATCCATTTCAATATGCTTGGTTCATTCATGGAAGGCGTCATTCATGTGCTATTTGAATAGCACTTCGGTTGTCGCAATGAATGATTGTTCCGCTATGGTGACGTACTCCAATTTCTTCTAGTAGCCATCATAGCCATAGTAAATTTGATGTCATATCAACAAGAGCTCAATATTTCTGCTTTTGTGGTAAAGCGAGCGACAGTGATTTATTTCTTAATATGCCAGAAAATAGGTGAGGTGCCCAAAAAGAAACAATAACCCGTAGTGGAGCGATGATCTTTAGGGTCATCAGCCCAGTCAACATCAGAATAAGCTGTCAACTCCAAAGTAGACTTAGCAAAAAGTGAAAGCCATGAAATAACGTACCCTTGATGTAGCTAAGAATCAAAGAATCGCAACAAAATGAGTCGTACAAGGTGTAATCATGTACCGACTAACAATATGAACAATATACACAATATCAGATTGAGTGACAGTGAGATATATAAGACTACTGACTAGCTATTGATAGAGTGTTGATTTGAAAGAGGAACCCATCTTTGGTACCAAATTTGGCATTTGTCTCAAGAGGAGTTGTAATGACCTTATTGTCAGTGAGTCCGGCTCGAGAGATAAGATTAGTGGCATATTTGGCTTGTGAAAGATAATAACTGGAGGGATCTAAATGAACCTCCAAGCCTAAAAAGTAGCTCAGTCACCCAAGATCTTTCCTTTCAAACTGTTGACTGAGATATTGCTTGAGTTTTGAAATGCCAATATGATCATCACTAGCGATAACCATATTATCCACATACAAAAGCAACATAATATTTCCATGATATGTGTGTCGAACAAAAAGAGCATGGTCATAGGGACTTGATTTGAAGCCAAGAGATTCCATGGTGGAACTAAATTTGGAATACCATGCATGATAAGCCTATTTCAGGCCATATAAAGCACTGCATAATCAACACACTTCATTAGAAGAATGAGTGTATCTAGGAGGCGGCACCATATGAACTTCCTCATTGACATCGCCGTTTAAGAATGCATTTTTAACATCCATATGAAATAGGGGCCAGCACTTAACTGCAGCCCTTAATAGCAAGAAAACTATGAACAAAAGTAAGGTGTGGCAACAGGAGTAAAAATCTCTTCATAGTTCTACTCCATATTGCTGAGTAAATGCTTTCGCACTAGTCGAGCTTTGTAAAGATCCAAATTACCATTTGCCCTTGTTTTGATCTTATATATCCATCTACAACCTATAACAGACTTATTAGGAGGCAAATCAACCAAATCTCATGTACGAGATTTGTCTAAGGCTGGAACTCATCTCCATTACTTATTGCCAGAGAGGATTAGCACTAGCTTCTCTATATGTGCAGGGTTCAGAAAGAGAAGCAATGGTAGAGTAATAATAGCAATTATGAAGCCAAATAGAAGGTTGACTTATTTGGTGGTGCAATGGATAGAAGATGATAGAATGTCAGCTAGTGGAGGATTCGCGAATGGAGAAGACATGTCAAAAGCTGTTGAGGTGGTATCGCCAATAGAACTTGCATCGAGATTAGAAGAAGGAGACAGTTCTAGAGAGGAGGATTCACAAGTCGATGGAGATGTGTGATCTTCTAGGAATAAGTCCATTGAAGTGTTAGTGAAGAAACATGAGGTGATGACTTAAAAGGGATGGAAAGATGAAAACATCCTATGTTCCCAAAAGGTAAACATGACAAGACACACGAAGACGATTGGATATAGGATCCCAATATCTATAACCTTTGTGCTCAATTCCATACCCAAGGAAGCAATATGAACGAGCACAAGGCTTTAATTTCGTTCATTCATGTGGGAGAAGATGTACAAAACAACCACTACCAAAGACTTGAAGAAGACTGCAATTGGGAGCACTACCATAAAGGCACTTATAAGGATAAATGTTACCTATTACAAGTGACAGAGTACGGTTGATGGTGTAAACAATAGTAACACAAGCCTCTCCCCAGAACTGTTCTAGACAAGAAGCATAGACTAAAAGAGTGTGTGTAATATCTAAAATATGCCTATGTTTACGTTCTACTTGACCATTTTGCTAAAAAGTTCCTGGAAAAGAACGATAAACAATAGTATCATTTTGGGAGAGAATTCTAAGGAACTCAATGTCTCTAAATTCCATAGCATTATCAGTACGAAAAACGTTGATATCTTGAGAAATTTGTGTTTTTATCATGGCAACAAAATCATGATAGATATGAGTAAATTCAAATTTTTTTTCATGAGAAAAAGCCATATATAATAAGAATGATCATCTACAAAGATTACAAAATAGTGAGTCTCCCATAGTGGAAATTGGAGATGGTCCCCAAATATTAGAGTGAATAAGATCAAAAGGAGCATGAGAGATAGACTCACTAAGATCAAACGGTAAGGTATGATGTTTTCCCAATTGACAAGGCAGACGATCAAAATGTTTATTATTAACAGGACCTAAATGACCACTTGAAATCAAGGATCGTAATCTGGAGGAAGAAGTGTGACCTAACCAAGAGTGCCCAAGTCTCAAATAATATTGTGGTAGTACAACTAGAGAAAAAGCTAGGAATATTCAATGAAACAAGCTCAAATAGGCATCTCACTCTACAGCCTATCCCAACAATCTGTCCTGTCCATGGATCCTGTATGTGATAGCCATGAGAAGAGAAATGAACATCAAAGCCGAGTTCACACAACTATCCTACTGATATCAAATTCAAAGATAATTAGGAACAATAGATGTCTTAGGGAGGGATAATGTGGATTTTGAAATGTTTCATGTATGGGTCACTCTCATGTGAGTTATTAGTTGTGTGAACAATAGGGGCATGTGAAGTAAATGATTTTAACTGAAACAAATTGGAATTTAAAGTCATATGATTACAGCAGGCAGAGTCAAAAAACACGAGTCGGAGGTACTTAAAGCAACAAACATAACAAAAGGAATAGAGGAGTTAGAAGTACCAATCTCTCAAATAATGGAATGAAGATCATCTAATGAAATAGTGATGGGCAATCCCTTCGGAGTGGTAGTAGCAGCAGCAATAGCAGATGAAGTTATATGTGGACCATGGTTTGGAGGTTGATTACTTGTCCTTATAAGTTGCTTAGATCATAGTCGATGGCAATTAGACACAGAACCTTATGATTTGTCCATGATATGCACTTTACCAATTTTGACATAGTAGATCCGACATAAATGCAAAGAAACTAGTACCTGGAGAGCTAATATGGAAAACTAAGGCAAAAAATGGACTCAACATGTCAAAATACCTTGGGATCCGACCTGTGATCGTCAAGAATCGATCCAAAATTGATTGAATCCGGAAGAAAAGTGTCTTTAAATCGGTCGAACCGGTCTAAAATTGAACCAAACCAAACCATTCAAAATAGAGTCTCGACTGCAGGCACGTGGATATCATGTACAAAGAGAGGAGGTGGCGCATTTAGTGGTGTCGGATCTTTGTCATGACGAGGTTTCTAGGTCTTTAATTTTTTTAATTAAGCAGCAAAATGTGCTTAAATTGGAAGATACGGGTGTGTGAATGCCATAAACTGATGCAATAATCTCCGCAAGCAATAGGAGACAAATTTCACTGCTTTGACCAAAATCCAAAGCAATTCATGATCTTTATGATGAATTAAGAGATGGAGACTTCTAAATGCACTTGGTTTGAATCGCGAATGATTGTTGACCACAGGAAGCTTGAACTCCTTGGTATTCATTCACAACTGAGATCAAGAAGAGATTAGCACGACATAGTAGCTTCATTGGTGACTGTGACATCTTGAAATTTTGAGATCTGTAAGATAATTGAAATCGATGGTTTTTAATCACAAGTTACAGTCTGAGTAATAATATTGGATCTTTTAGATTAAAGGATAATTATTTGATGCCATTTATTTTATTTGGAAAGGGATTAGGAAAATCTTGAAACGTCAATCAGAGGAGTCAATTGGCGTAGTCAAGCCATAGAACCTAGCATTGAGACGCTTCGCACCTGAACTAGTCTTGATAGAACCCTCCCCTCCCTCGATTGTGAAATTACCAAAATGCCTCAGTCATTAGTGTCAAATGACTAACCTACTTTCCCTAACAAATTACTTTTTACCCTTACTTTATTTATAAAGAGACAAAAACATATATGATTGACTTGACCATGGACCCTACCCCATTAATACCTATCACCTCGTATCAACTCATCTCTATCTCTTCCTCTCTTCTCTCTCTTCCCCCTCCCCCCCCCCCCCCCCCCCCCCCCCCGCCGAAACTCCCTTGAACCCCTCTCCTTCTTCTCTTCTTTGGTCCCCCATCGAGCACCACCACCATCCTCCTCCATCGCCACCCTTCGTCCGCTGTGGCTCGCCATCGCCACCATCCAACCCCACGAGCCATCACAACCCTAATGTCTGATTATGTCGTTAATTGTGCTTATGATTAGATTAGTTGCGTTAATATGGGATAGTTAGTTTAATGATGGATTAATTTAGTTATCTTGGTCAAGTTAGGTTAGTGACTATGGTTAAGTTAGTTGACCGCGGTTAATTTAGTTAACCCTGGTAAGTTGAATTTTTAACTATAGTTACCTTACGAATGATCATAGTTAGTGTAACTAACCTGAGTTACTTTTCTAATCATAAATTGGGCTAATTAACTAAGGGGGCCTAATTAATTAAAGTCAAGTTAATTAATTAAGATAGACGTAATTAATTATAATTGTGTTAATTAATTATAGTGAGGTTAATTAACCGTGGTTGAAATGAATAATTTATTTTATCAATTAATTATTATTGTTTAGTGATTATTAAGTGTGGATTTGTTGAATCCTAAGTGCCTTTATTATTTTTATGTGGACCCAATAAGTAATCACCATGTTAGAGTATTATGTTTATTAGTAAATGAATGTTCATGTGATCACATGTAACTTTTCGACTGCGTCTTTGAGTATGAAAATGGCTTTAGGTCGAGTTTTGAGCATGATCATGATTGGCGGACTAAATGTGAAGATATGAATTGGCTTGGTTGTTTGGCATGCTGTGTAGTCACGTGATGGAAAGACGTCACCTAAGGTACCTGGGGACATTGTTGACAACCTTGATGGCTTGAGTTCGTCAGCTAATATATTCGTATCATGTCGATCGAAATCACATGACTTATTGGATGCCTAACAGTCTATGCTGGCGAGAGTTTGAAATCACAGGGCTGATCGAATGCCGATTGTAGTTTGTGACGGACCGAAGTTTCTTACTAGAAAAGCCTTAATATATTCATCTGGAGAGTCTTGAGAGGCTATCAATTGTTGTCGTCGACGGAGCGAGACGATGCCGGTCCTATCAGTAGAGCACTAATTGCCTAGTGTGCTATGGTCTAGAGCAGAGCACCTCTTGCTAATAACCAAAACATATGTGTTGCATTGTACCTGAGAGATTGTGATAAGTGTTCTAGTTATGTGCTTTGGTCTGTATGTGATTTGAATGCCATGTTGATTACTATATTGTATGAGTCAAGGTGGGGTAAGCTTGCATGTGAATGATGGTTGATTGTTGAGGTATATGCTTGATCATGTGGTAGCTAAAACGTTGTGAGGTTGCACACTTTTGATTTGTTATCGCTATACGCTTCATGTTTAGGCTGTCCTAAGTGAATTAATGCCCTACTTGGACTTAGGCATTGACTCACGAAGATTTTTTATGCCATTCGTTGTTGTAACTGTCTTCAAGACTTTAGTGATGGAGGTTTGCCCGGTATGGTTCGGGATACCACTTAACTAGTGTTTGATGTCACGTACGATTTGGTTTTAGGTTCAGACTGCATCTAGAAACATCATGTGATGATACTCTGGGTGGAGAGGGGGTGGGTTACCTAGTGCCTCATCGTGCAATGCCTGATTTGTTCACTATGGTAATGTCCTCCTCAAGCCTATTCGTAGGTCACGACTGTG
>JAGVVM010006061.1:0-25455 GCA_019149425.1 Psidium friedrichsthalianum
CCAAATTTTTTTTGTGTTTTGAGTTGCAGATGCAGGTAAAAAGGTGATGGTAAGGTTAGCTGGCAAGGTGCAATGTGGGCGAACCTTCAATTCATACATCAAAAGCAGAAAACCGATTAAAAGCTACGATCCTTACCTCCATAATCCTTGTATCCAGGATCAACATACGAGTTGGAATAACAAAAAACACCCGAGCAAACCTGTTGCAGGGTACAACGTAATAGTCGATCATCTGCTGCTTCGTAGCTTCCGCGCCACCAGGGCTATACATGACGATGAGCCAATGACGGTAATCACAGCCCGGAAACAGAGGCGCCATCTCCGGAGGGAATACTCGCGGTGAGGTCGAGCCGGAATTTCGCTGGCGAGCAAGTGGAGTTATGGGACGGGATCACGCAAACCGGCCCGAATGTGGACATGTTCTTTCAGGCTGGAGGAGGTAGGCGCGAGTGCGATGGAGAGAGCGTGACGAAGAGAAGCGGTGGATGGAAGAGGAGGGCGGGCAGTGGAGGCGATGGCAAGGAGGTTTGGTTGAGAGAGGGCCCCTGGGAGAAGGGATGGAAAGGGCGCGGTGGGCGCGAGGCGGCCCCCCGAAACGCGCCAGGGGGTGATTGTGCCATGTGGGAATCGAGACGGGCGAGAGATAAAACCCCAAAGTGAAGAAAAATTTTCGATTTTGAGACCAAAAAAAACAAGATAAAACATTTCTGCGTCACCAAAGTGTAATTTATCTTAAAAATTTTAAAAAGATTATAATCAAAATATTTAAAAATTGACAAATTGATACAATCAATTCATTCCTTAATTTGTCTAATCGGCTTCGAAAATATTGACTTGATATTTTTTTATTACTTTCCTTATCATTTAGGGTAGGACGGTCATTAAAATAAGAAAGATAAATCTAAAAGATGTCGTTTTTGTCAAATTTAATTTTTTATATTTAAAAAATAAAATAGATTAAAAAATCAGGTAAACCTAGCATAATAGTGAGGACCCCTGTGTTTTTCCAGTGGCGAGAGACGGTTGCCTTCTTAGTTAGATCGGGTTGAGGGCTACCGTTGGGGTTGGGATGGGGCTAGGATGACCCCACCAATGGTGGTCCCTCAAACCCGCTTTGGAGTGAAGGCTTGCAGGACCCACTTGCATTACTAGTGGTTGGGACCCTAGCCGATCATCAGTCCTCCTCTAGGCAATGGTTAGGGGCGATGATGGCAGCAAGCGGCCAACCCTTAAGCTTCGTTGTTTTTTTTTTTTTAATATTATTATAAAAAATCAAATTTGGACACAAGTAATGTCATTTTGGATTTATTTTTTCTTATTTCAAGCACATCAACGCTATGTAGAAAAGAGAAAAGTAAATAAAAAAAATGCTACATCAGTATTTTCGCAACCGAATGGAGGTAATTATTGAAAGGGCTCGATTATACCAATTTGTCAAATTTTAAGATTTGATTGCATTTTCTAAAAGTTTTAGGACTCAATATACTTTAGTGATAATTTTAGGGCTTATGGTGAAAAAAGAAAATCTCATTTATGTGAGGGCCAAAAAACCAAAAGGCTGCTTTATCTTATCTTCTCTTTCTTTATTTAAAACCATCGTAAAAAAAAAAACTGAAATCGAGTGATGTATTCTGGTAATTGCCAGATTTAATTCTGATAATTGTAAACGGTTATTGGCCGGCCTGTTTGGTATCAACAAAGCGGGAAACAAAACAAAAAATCAAAAGTTAAATTGTCACCGTTTGGACACGTGGATAAATACGTCTAACAATTTAGTATTTTCTGGCAAAGCATGAACAGATGATCTCATATTTTTAACTTTGAAACCCCGATTGCTTCCCTTTCCTTGCCGTGAGTTCTTTAATTTCGGATACCAGTAATCTATATCATAAGGCTCTCGTTCATTCTAGAAAACTTTCTGATCCATAGCATCAGCAGAGTGGCGAGTGAAAAGCATACTTGTGAAATTAATCATCCTACCGAGATGACAACAATACCACTGATCGGAGCCATCGCCAGAGAAAAGGATCGATTCGCATTCCTCTTACGTGAAAACTGAAGAGAAAATTTTTTCTGTTCCCTTTTTAGCAGTGTAGAAACCCACTCGAATTCATTCCATTCCTCTTCAAATCTCCTTCTTGGGGTAAGGCACTAAGCTCACTTTTTCTACGTATGTTGGCTGCCCAGTTTAGCCAATGAGGTGATGGTGTTCTTAGGCTTTGTGCTCTTAATTTTCCAGCCATCCCTCACACTGGGTTTTTCATGGTAAGGTAGGTAAATGTATTGTTGACTGATAAATACTGTGAATTGAGAAAATATATGAGGCAAGTTCTTTTCGCTTAAATGGAAAAGCTTCAAAAGATCATGAGCTTCTATGGAATAGCATTTTGGGCACAACAGATGTATGAGTATATTTACACAGACATTGCACGCACCCGCATTATCGAATCGTAAGACCGAATTTCATCGCCCTGTTAATAATGATTTGATACTGTACTTTTTCAATGCGGAAAATGAAAAATTGTCAAACTTTTTGGGTAAAGAACAAGTAAAGACATAATCCAGACTATACATCGTCGAAACTCCAATTAAGAGAGCTTCATTTTACCTGCACAAGAAGGGTAAATTCGTTCACTGCTGTTTTGGCATTATTGTCGAAACTTTTCCTGAAGGCATGAAACCCGTGCAATTCTTTTCACAGAAAGTTCGACAAACTATTGCGACGACTTGACCTGCAGTTACTAACAGAATCAACAGCCTCCTCGAACAAGCATAGATACAGAGCTACGCCATGAAAAAAAATCGCCTCAAGTATCAATCCAATGATTCTATATGTATCAGCTGAAGAGGTGTCATCCAATAAAATGTTCTAACTTTTATTGCAGCTTAGATACACAGCACAACATTGTCAGAGGAGTATGTTATCACATACACGACAAAGCCTAAGGGCAATTCCCAACAGTGTAGACAAGGAAACCTCCTTTTTCTTTAAAGAGCTTTGCGCCGCTAGGTCTGGTGCTTGCATATTCATTTTTCTCCATGCAAGTGTAGTCTGGAAACCATATGCTCCGATTTCTGCAAGAAAACAATTTTCAACATGTGACCTGATCACAGTATAGATGCAAGAGCAAACACGTTTAGATCATGCCAATTTAGAAGACATCCAATTATTTTTGTAGAAGTTGATGTGTCAGGCCATGGCCATTGCTTAACTTATTGCGCCTCAGTGCTGAAGTTAAAAGCCAGTAGTGTGAACCACACACTCCCTTTTCCTCCAATGTCTATAAACCTATTACTAGACGCCTTATGAATCATAATTACAATGTGAGAGGGACCGCCTTAGTTTTTCGCTTCTGCCTACAATTTGGTAATTAAACTTGCTCCAAAAGACCAAGTGCGTGTTTATGTAGGAGAACCATGTCTGGTTCTTTGTCTGAATCAAACTCGCCAGCGTGTCTGCTTCTTTAAGAGAGACGATAGCTTTAGGCTGACAAGGGTGCATATTGCAGTGAACCTTACCCAATTCAAAAGAAAGTGGAAAAAGTAGGATGCATCTAAGAAAACATTCTAATTGGTAAAACTTTCCGAAGAATAACAACATTTACCAACTTCCCAACCAGCCTATGCTCATGGCAAAGGTAATTAAGTAATGGGAATTAGGTGGTTGGGCAGTCACTAATTCTATACTTGTTAGCCAAAAGGCAGAGGAAAAAAGGACCTTTTGCATTTCTTTTTGCTGTATGTCAACAGTTTGCAGCAAACTAAATAAGTACTTAAGTGCGGAATTCGCATTCAACAGAAGAGAGATTATTTCCATAGGCATTTCACAAGGTAGTGAATATGATTTTGACTTCCGTCTTTTGGAGAATAGTGATTTATGTGAGCTTGAAAGGAAAGAAGGTGCTACTGTTCCATTGCTTGTGGAAAGCATTGTAACACATCGATTGCAATGAAAACCCAGATATTACTTGCATCATCACATCATTAGCCTACAGGATTGACACCAACTAACCTGCTCAGTGTAAGGCAGATACTTCCCGTCAAATGTCAGAACAACACGGTCCTTCCCATCCACACCTTTGACTTTGTCAACTGAGCAGTAGAAATCTATGGCTGACATTCTGCAAATTAACATAAATGGAAATAAATTCAATGAGTTAACAATCGCACAAAGCTGAAATAGATAAAACATCCCAGTTCCTAATATGCTATTTTTCATCCCATTGATGAGGAATAATCATCGCATGAGACCAGCAGCTAGGCTGCTTCTAAGATGTCTTACTGGTCAACTCAACCAAGCAAACCAAGGAAAGTATTTTGTATCATTTGAATGTTCTACACAGAATCTCATATCAATTTCACAAATATAATTTGCATATGATTTTCACTGAACTGGGAACCCATCATAAGACATTTGCAGGTCAATAATAGAACAGTCCTATTTCAAGCTGATGACCATTATCATTGCTCGGGACGTGCATCATTCCACCTACCCACTTCTGTTTTCATAACCGCAAATGAATTGTGTACATCCAAAATCGAGCTACTTGCAGGCTTGTTCATGAGGAGACCTAACAGAGGGGCTAAAGTCATGCCAATATCGCACTATGCAGACATTATGGTCAAATATCATCGTGCTATAACAAATGATTTGCGCATGGACAAAGATCAGGATCCAAAAAGAGAACGATACAGTTAGCAATGTAGACTCACATGCCATCACCAAACTCTTCATTTATAATTTCCTTGATGCTTTCTCCAAAATGCATCACCGCTTCATTCAACCTGGGAATCCAATAACCAAGGAAGAAGAAATTAAAGCATTAGATATTTCCAGATACTGATCAGCATCACAGACTATCTGTACCATAACCGATCAGTACAGCAATAACTGAAACCCTACAAGCTAGAACTAGATTTGTCCCAAAGCGAAAAAAAGGAAAGCTTTGGATTGCATGTTTTCTGGTTGAATTTCTTGAAACCGCAGCTTCAGACAAGATAAAAGTTGAAATAACCACATCTGGTGTTCTAAGAAATTCCACAGCTTACACAGGCAGCCTTTCATTATGAAGGATCATTAAAGAACATCTTTAATAAGTGAAAAACACGGGTTTGCTTGTAGTTCAAGAATCAAGACTATTTTTTTGAGCTCAACTCAGCCACCAGACGCAGACAAAGCTTAAACAGAGTAGTCACCCAAGAAAGAGCAAGTCATGAATTAAATCAACTCTTAACACCAGATAACTGGGAGTCCCCACTGCAGTCGATAGCTATTGCATTTTTGTCTTCCACTCTGAATCAATCGACACCACGAAAAGCATTACACTTCAAACCGATTCATCTACACCTCACATCAGATAAACAACAATCCATGAAGGGATGGACATGCCGCACTAAAATTCTAGCATATGCTAGGAACAAAATACAGCTCAATCATCTGAAATTTAAAGAATCGAAGACCCATATCCCTCAAAGCACAAAAAAGAAAATTTTCAGCGTAGGAACTAGTAATAATGAAAAGGGAACCTGTAAACAGTAGGTTCTTGAATCAAATTTGGGTCGTAGGACCTCATGGGAGGCTTCATCATCTCATAGAGAAGGTACTCCGGCAGGTCGGGCAGGACCGCCCGGAGCTTTGGGGCGGTGTTGGGCTTCAGCTGGGCTTGTCGTTTCAGCAGCTGAGCGACGTAGACGTTGGTGAGGCCGGTCTCTTGCGCTATCTGACTGAACGACTTGCCGGACTTGTGCTTCGCCTCATGTAGCCGACCCACCACGGTGGCTTGGCTGCTGCTCGCCTCCATCTCCCTCTCACACAAATAATTGCTCAGAGCGGGTACAGCCGGAGAGCCAGATACTTATGTAAGTCTGCGGAGCTGAAAATTGGGTTGAGAGGATTCGAGTTTGACTCCTGCTGTTGCTCTATGGGTCATGAAAGGAAGATTTTATTGGTTGCGTTGGAGGGGAGAACCGCGCGAGTGTAAATTATTGCATGTGAGCTTTGTCCCTTTTTTTTTTTTTTTTACTTATTCTAAGTTTTGTGTGATTGCAAAATCCCTCTTAAACTAAAAAAAAAAATTTATAGTACAACAATAAGATTTGTAATGCTATACGGAGCTGAATGTTGACCAGTATAGAAGCAATATGAGTAGCAAAAATAAGGATGTTAAGGTAGATGTGTAGTCATATAAGGATAGATAAAATAAGAAATGAAGATATTTGATAAAAAGTTAGAATAGTATTGGTGGTAGAGAAGATGAGAGAACATAAATTGAGATGGTTTGGACATATTCTCCGTACATTCCTAGATGCCCCGATAAGAACATAAGTTTGTTACCGCGAACATGACATGAAAAGAGGAAGAGGTCGGTTGAAACTTATTTGGGGGAAGTAGTAAAACAAGATTTAATGGAGTGAAAATAAACTGGGATACGGTCTGTTTTAAGACGAAGTGGAGAAAAGCTATTTGTATTGTAGATGGGGGATTTCCTATGTTCATATTACTCTATTTAGTCATTTTCTTCTTTTTTTAAAATCCATTTCTTTACTTTTATTTAGTATATTTTATGTTTTTCTCTTCGGGTTCATCAACTGCCGAACTCAATAATTTGGGATAAAAACGATGTTGATGTTGTTTCCAAGTTTTGTTGTTTTTCTATTCCTTTAGGAAAGATTCTTAGAATATCGTTTCAGATGACAACTTGCGGAATTTTTTTTTTGAATTTTTCAGCATTCATGAAAATTAAAATAATAAAGAAAAACAATTCTGTTAATGAAAAAAAAAACACTTTCAAAAGTGAAAAAATGACTCGCTCTTTTAAAAAAGAAAATCATTTGCACTTTCTTTTATCCCTACATAACTTCGCATTCCTTTTCGTGACATCCACGAATTTAGTCAAGATAAATTTATTAAATTCCGCTCTGGAGGAATTATAGATTAACCTTCAAATTAAGACATTATAATAGGTTTGATTAGAGGACGAGCAAAGACGGGCGAGAACGAGAGAATACAAGGCGGAACCCATCGATCACCATCTGGCTAAGGCCGAATAGGGGTGGCCACCACCCTACGCCATTTGACTAGTGGTAGATGGCGCTAGCAAGCGACTGATTGAGGTTTCACTTAGTCGGCATCTTGTCGGATTGCCCAACCTAGGTGGTGCATGGCCGACCACCCAATGGGCTAATGCCAACCTCCCGATTGCATTGACATGGTTGATCCACCTCCGTCTCGATGTTTGTGGTTGTTGAATGTCACCAAAAAGTAAGTCAATTAGATGAGGACAAATAGGAAATGTCATTATCAAACTTTATGATGAGCATAGACCTCATTTTCAAACCTTAGAATAAGGATGGATGTCATTTTTAAGCTCTAAAAGATAAGATAAGGTTTCATTACTAACCATACAAATAGACCAATTATAATAAAATAAGTGAACCAATCAAGAATCGATAAGTGCCTAATCTTAGAAACCTAAAAAATAGCCTGAACAAGTGGACCAATCAAGTATCGATTAGTGCTTAATCTAGAGACCTAAGATACCTAGCATTTTAGGTGGACAAATAATATTAAAAACAAAGCAAAGCACAAAAGAATCTTACGAAGGAAGTTAGGAAACTATTATAAACAGGGTTTTGGCCCTCCATTTCCAACATCCATCAACTTTTCCTCCTTCCTCTCCCACACTCCCACCCTTCCTCTCCCCAACTCTCTTTGACGCCCCCCCTCTCTCTCTCTCACTGTCACTCTCTCATGCTAGCTCAAGCTTGGCCATGTGTCTTCCTATATTCAAATTCTTTTACCGTTATTTACATCAAAGGTAGGTGGAATTATTATGCTTAATTAGAGATGTTAGTTTGATGCTTTGATGAAATGACTGCATGACTGTTATTGCATATGGAATAAAATGTATGTCGATGATGGAGTGATTGCATGGTTGTTATTGCATATGGAATGAAACGTGTGTCGATGATGGAGTAATTGCATGAGTGTTATTCCATATGGAATAGAACATGTGTTGGGACATTTACATCACGCAAATATTGTAAGAAAGATTGAAAAATGCATCATTTCCTAGCAAAGGTGTGCTGGTTGCATAAATAAAACAATGCTCGCAAAACATTGCTCGCGAAGTAAGGGCAACGACGTAAGTTTTTTTATTGCTCGCGATAACGTGATATGTATATGCCGTCGTATGCCAAAAAATGATATACTCAAGGCTACGATGGAGACGTCGCACTCACTTATGTTGATCTCTTTAAGTTTAAATTATTTTCGGTTGTTTTTAAAATAAGAAAAAGGACCCAAATATAAATATTTATTTTCCTCTTATTTGTTGAAAAAAAAATCCCACGCACACCTCTCTCAATAGCCACTCATGTCTCCTTCTCTGCACTCTCTCTCTCTCTCTCTCTCTCTCTCTCTCTCTCTCCATTTTCCTTTCCCTGAAAGACCATTCCACGTTATTTTATTTGGCCCCACTGCATTTCTATCTCTCATCCTCCACCGCACCAGACCTCCATCACTCTCCACCACGCACTCAAACTGGGCAGGAAGTGATGCGAGCATATAAAAGAGGAGGAGGGAGGGAGAAATCTTGAGGATGGCCGTACTTGTGCTCGCGCCATTACCCAAGACTTGCTCTCAAGCCATCACATGGGATGACTACCGACAATAAAAATATCTTCCCAACTTTCGTAGAACATCGAGGTGATACTGAGGAGGGCATTACTTTCAAACAATTTTCGCCTTGCCCCCGTACAGTCTATCAAACCTTCCTCCCTAATGACTGGACTTATAGTCAACCGATCCTACAAGAGACGTGAAAAAATATCAATTTTAAAAAGCTCACACGGCATCTTAAGACCATAAGAATTAAGAACAGAAACTATCCGCATACAAAAATAATGAAAAGAAAAAATAAGCGAAGACATTGATGCACATGGTGATGGAAGCATAAGTTTGGATACCTTCAGGGACTTCAAAGGGACACACTAGAGTGCTAGCACTGTTGACAGCTGCATCGAGGCAATGGCAACTGGAGAGATCCAGGAGAGGGTCAACGATTCAGACTACCTAATTGCACCTTGGGACCCTCATTCTGCTTCGCCGTTCTTGTGTAGATGTCATTGCTCGTTCGGCACACTCAATCGTTTCAAGCTCAACTGACTGGGTAAGAAGGATGCAGAGCATATTGATTATATTGTGATACATGGGAGATACTACTTGTTCTAGAGGACATATCACCATGATTCAAGTACTTTGTCTTCAGCATAAAATTTTTGTGAATTTAGTTCAATATTCCTTTGATGAAATGTTGGGTTCAAGTGAGAGAATGTCATAACATTATAAATAAAGTGCACCACATTTGATTATTTCATTAATAGTTTCTTGATTGCATTAACTTGAGTGATAACTGTTATTGCCCAAGAGTGATGACGTCCAAAAGTTATGCTAACGTCTTGATGGACAATCCGAAGGGGTGCGAAGGAGAGAATATAAAAAGGTCATCTAAGCCAAAGCCTCTTATCGTTACTTTTGTCATATTAGAACGCACATTCCGAATATACGTTACCAGAGAACACACACCATCACATAGAGAGGGCAGTTGGCCAGAAGCATGCGTCGTCGACCGTTCAACGCTATGCGAATTCGAATTTGTCAATTGTCTTCATCAATGGCTGGAGCAAGTATTGATCTTTACGCTTCCTGCACTCGGTTCTGATTATACTTGATTTTGATAACAACGTATAATTGGGATATTAAGTTTTTGGAATTACTTACAAGGATGAGTTTCTTAAGAAGATCAATGACTTCATCTAGTTCAATATCACGAATGTTCTTATATCAAGTTCTCATATGTAGAGAAGAGATAAACATAGAAGATTTCAACAAATCAATAGAAAATTGGAAAATTCCTAAGGTCCAGCTTAACCAAATGTACAAGCAAGCAAGATATAAATTTTCCAAAAAATCAGATTATGTCATCACAATAGAAGAAAGCAATGTTCCTCTTTCAAATTCCGATGAAACAACTTCTAAATCATGAATCAGTTAAGAGACAAGCAAAAATTCAATGATATCGACGTAGGGTTAGTCCAAATTGTTGCTGTCCTGTGTTTTAGTGAATTTTTGTCAAAACACGCAACTAAAAACTATTAGAGAAAGAAATAATGGGCAAGCGTGGAGGGAGAAGGTGATTCATATATAACTAGGGGTAATTGGTTCTTATTCAATCTGATTTCTAGAATCGAGAATCAAACCAGTGATCCCGGTTCTCATTTTTGGGAACCGAGGATTGAGGACCGGTAACATGATAAAAAATGGGTTGGTCCAAGCTTTGTAAATGGAAGAATCTCAATCTAGCAACTAATTACTTCAATGAAAAAAAAAAAAGAAACTTATTCACCAAAAGTTAAAAAAGAAGAAAAGAAGCAACTAGTTCTGTTTGCTTTGTAAATGCTCTCCTCTATTCAATTCAAGACAATTTGCCACTTTTGCACAAAGATGTAAAAACTGCAATTAAATAACTATGCCTTGCTCAAGTAGAAAAATTGAGGAAAGAATACTTAGACTATTTACCTGGCCTAGAGAAAATGAGTGTGAAAAACTAAAATCCAAGCTAAGACAAGACAATGCTTCAAATGGTCGACTTCACTCGACTTCCATCACAATCTCAATTTGATCCTCCACATGTCTCCAATAACTATCTTAGGTTGCGAATTGTCTAGCCCTCGATCCTCATGGCCCTGATGTAAAGTACAATTAGCCATCCCAAAAGCCTGAGATCACGGTTTTGACATGGTAAGGAAGCTTCCAGATCACTATCCATTTCTGCCACAAAAATATCAGTCCACAAAAACATTTATATGGTTACTTTTAAAACTTTAAAAAAAAAAAAATCAACCGGTAGGGTCCGATTTTATACCCTTGGTAGCGGGAACTGGACCACTAGCTATAGTTTCAATTTTAAGAGCCGAGAACTGGACCGCCTCTCTCTAGAACTGGGAACTAAAACACCGGTCCAGTCCTAGTCCGATCAGTCTGATTTGCTTGCCCCTATTATGACAAGCATTCCTCATAGAGATAACACATGGAGAAGTTGGCCAATAAAAGGTGAGTTCTTCCAAATTCAAACAAAAAAAAATGTAGGACACATATCACGCTGAGAATGTGATTGGTTAGTTATACCGCATTAGTCATATGACCAATGATAAAATACCTTTTCAGTTTGAAGGGATTGTGGTTGGGCTTCTGAAAAGTTAAGGCCACGTAATCTTGCCTTGCTCGGCAAGCCAAGTCAAAATAACTCAATAACATACCCCCGATAAAATCATTATCCAAGTGATGAATGGGCTAGCAATGTGTTCGATTTAGGCAAATTCCAAAAAGGAGCGTTTAAAATACCCTAGGCATCTTACATTGATCGGAACGATCAACATTATTCATGAGGACTTGTATAATATGTTTTAGATATAAATAAAATCATAATGCATTGCTCATATAGCATGGGATTGATAGGTTATGCTTAATTCTAAATTACCTTTGGATAAGCATTATCGCTACCTAAAAATCGAGTTTCCCAATCTTAAGTTAATAGATTACCAAATTAATTAATTAAATTAATTAACCTAGTTCGAGCTCTTCCACACTCTACCAAATCACAACTTAGGTTCAATATTTAACATAAAAAGATTTTTATCTTGGAGTCGCCATTAATGTAGGTTGATTAGACACCTGAATAAAATATCGAGAGAAATAATTTATTCATATGAACCAAGATCAATGAGTTCGGGGACTTGGTTACGCTAATATTTCTATCAACGCCCTTTTGGTACCACTTTCATGAAACTTTTTAATCCGGCAATTCTTGATGAATTCTGAATAAAGGCTCAAAGGTGCATTTTTTGTTGAATTTTATTTTTATGAATTTTTCTGTATTTTTATGTAATTTTGAAATTTATGAAAAAAAAATGAAGATGGAATGGTTATTTTTGTTATCTTAAAAAATTTTAGGTTTTAATTTTGAATTAGTCCCCAAAAAATTTTAAGAAAATCTCTTAACCCTAAGTATACATCCTTTAGAGAATGAAATGGATTTGAAAAGATTTTATTGTCAAATGGAATTTCTAGAAAACCATATCTTCCTAAAGATGATAAGATTTAGTTTTTAAGAAAACATATCTTGCTATATCTTTTTTAAAAAATCTTTTGAGATTTTTTTTATTTTCGAATTTAAATTCAAATTGCAAATTGCAGTAAAAAAAATCGCAATTGCTCCGAATTAAGTTTCGATCTGAAGCCTGACAGATCAACCCTAAAAATTTGAAATATCCGCTATGAAAATATTTCTATCTAAAGTCTGATAGATAGACTTATTTCCATATGTGCGGTTGCGAATTAGGAAATTTTCCTCATTGATCACATTTTGAAATATTTTGGATATCTTCATGTATCTTCAGGAAATTTTTAGATTATCACGAGATTATACAAATTTCCCAAAATATTCACAAATATTTCAAAGGATCATGTATGATATCTTTTGAAGATACGATTTGAATATTTCAACAAAAATCAATCCACAAGATAAATATCCAAATCAAAATAGCTAAATATCCTCAATGTATGCACAACTCAATGTATGCACAACTTTCAAAGATATGCTCTCAAGTTTGAAAATTCAGGCAACCATAATCCATAGAAATTTAGCAAACATTGGATTAGAAAATTACCTAATTTGAAGCTGAATAAAAACTTGACGAACAAGCTCGTGTATTTGGACTATGGAAAACGAGAATTATGCACGCCTAGGGGGCTTGATGGAGGAGAATTTGCAACTTATCGAGGCTTGACTTGTAGTGACAAATTCAAGTATGAATCCACCTAAAACCAGTGCAAAACAGTGAAGAAATTTTACGTAAAAAGCAGTAGAATGAACCATGAATAGCGGGTAAAACCTGCACTGAATAATTAGTGAAACTGTCCAAAAAATAGTGCTATTTTTAGCCACGAACAGCAGTGAATTGGCATCCGAACAGCAGGAAATTCGGTTACTAAACCCCAGGGACTTCCCATGTCAAAATCCAGCACAAACAAATACCGATCAGCAGTAATTTATGGAACACGGCAGCGATTAGAAAAAAACTGGACAGAAGCACAAACTTGCTTTGGATAGCAGCAAACACGTCTAGCTTGGACGACAACTTGAAAACAACCCTTTTTTATCATAGAATTGCTCAACACTGGATCTTCTGATGGCAGCGTCGTTGACCTCAGGAAGGAAGGGACAGCAGCAAGGGATGGCGATGAGGAGTAGTCCCAAAAGGTTCTCGACCACAATCCCCTTTTTCTCTATCGTGTATATCGTTCCGGTATTTTCTGAGTTGGAGTCCGCCCTCCTTGCTAGTCTGTGAAGGGTCCTTTTTATAAGTGAGAAGATCAAGAGCAATTGAGAACCAAACCAAATCATTTTTTTTATTTTTTTGCCTTGATTTACGTTATCTCATTTAGCCATGCAATCTCCTCTACAAATTTCACCTACAACAAACATTTCAAATTTCGATCAAGGATTTGAGCAAATTACCACAGGTTTATGTGTTGTTAATTTAATTAAGCTTCAAATGCTCTAGTCAATCCATCGTCAGTCTGAATTAAATGTGAAACGAAACTACCCTAAATGCAAACTATATGGAAATAAATTAAATATTTTTAATAGAGACTAAGATTAGTCCCTAATTTTTATGCAAAAATTAGTAATTAAAGGTCGTGGATATAATTCGTCTCTTCCTCCACCTTCATCTCCTTAATGGTCTTAAAGGCAAAAGAAAAAATATATCGCTTTAGGCCAATCCTAAGTGTTCGTTAGAGATTAGTTTATAGGTTTATATTCACGGGGCCAACCACGTGACGGTCAGGTCCGTTAAACTCTGCCATGATCATATATTCAATGTTACGTACGAGGCGAGATCTCTTAAAGAACAGAGGGAAAAAGATACGAGAAAGCAAATTGCAATAAGAAGACAAAAGTAGAAAGTGGGACATGGGGATAGTGTTTGCGTCATTAATTTCCCGATCGGGGATAACTTTGACATTCTTGCAAGCTGTGTGAGGTCAGGGATGGGAAAGTCAGCCGTGGAGGGCTGTAAAAGGGTGGGCTTGGGGTTGCGAAGTTCTTCGCACCAGCCAGCTTTCTTTAGTGCCGAAGAACTCGCGTATGGTTCGACAGCCGTAGAAAAAACAAAGACCCGCATCTGTTTTCCCTGAAGAGAAAATGTCGCGGATGGAAGAAGGAGCTGATGATTACACCCAAGACGGAACCGTCGATCTCCGGGGGAACCCGGTCTGCCGATCAAGGCGTGGCGGATGGTCCGCCTGCTACTTCATCGTCGGTACTCTCTCTCTCTCTGTCTCTCTCTCTCTTGAAGTTTGCGTTCGTGGGTTGAGGAGAGCTGTTGTTTTCTTGTGCTTCTTGATGTGCTTTTTTGCTGGTGGTGTTAAACTGTTGTGTGGTTAGACTTGAATGAGATGCATGGTGCTCTTTCCACGTACTTTGGAGCTGCTTTTTTCCTGTAGAATTTTCTTTTTTTCTTTTCCTGGACTTTCCTTTGATGATTTAGTTGCGAGCTTGCAGTGTGTGAACGACTCGCGTTGGGTTGTCCGACTGTAGCTGGAAAGTCTTTAACCTAGCCGACAACCTACCTCCCATCATTGTCGTTGAACTGCGAAAATACAGACATAAAACATAATAGTAAATGTTTTATAGCAGTAAAATGGCCGAAGTAATAGTTTCTTTCTCCAACTTGTGGCTTCGGAGGTCGTGCCTTGTGCTTGCTTATGTCCTCACTGGTTGCTCTCATGGCATGGCCGGCGTTAAATACTTAATTCTTCATTTTGATTAGGATTATCCGAGATCATCCAAACACTCGCTCGTTCCAAAAGGGTGTGCGTAAAGACTTATGACTGCAGAAGAAGCAGGTTGAGCTGCAGATTTTCTGATAGAGCACCGGTGGTCATTATTATTCGCGAAACGAAAGGCAAAACAAAATCTGCCCCCATGAATAGTTGGTTGGCCAGCATATCTTGGCATTCAATTAGGAATCACGGTGTCATTATAGCATATGCTACTTTGCGCAAATTAATGATAGTGATTATCAGAATGATACCATCACGAGGTTGTTTGGGTTTTTTTTTTCAATCCACTGTCTTAAAAGTCGAGAACAACGAGAAGCTTTCATTTTCTTTGAATTTTTTAATTATGTTTGTCTGAAGGAAATACAGAACTTCGACTTTCCAGTGAGAAAACTCTACCCAATAGTATCTTCTCCCAAGAGAATAATCATAATCAACCACACATTGCCATCGTTTATGTCCCTAAATTTTAGCTTTAGTCTAATCCTAACCAGTGTCAAAAGCTAGCTACTAAACAGTAACTCCAAATCATCCCTTTGACCCATTCGTTCTAAGACTCCTCTGACAATGCATCTTGAATTGGGAAATCCAAAATCCATGGTGGCAATCTTTTATCATCATTTTGGCTATGGAATCATGCAAGCCCGTGCGTACCTTTCATTTTCCTTCCTTCATTTTTTATGATCATGTTATACTTAAACTTATTCAATAAGTCGATTTCAATTAAGTTCAGCGAATCACGAAAGTTCACGTGGATAATCATTTTCATATTTCTATCTTTCGAATTTGTCTAAATAAACTCTTTTTAGCGAAAAATTGAAAATATACTAGAGAATTTGAATAGTGGTAGTAGCAGCAATATTGCAGATCAGATAGGGCCTACCCGCAATTATTCAATTTGGCTTGTTTTATTTTATTGTCCTTCTGTTTTTTTTTTTTTGGGGGGGGGGGGGGGGGGTTCAATTAGTCTTTGGTTTGACTTGTTGACTAAAATTGGGTGCAGTATACGAAGTCTTCGAGAGGATGGCCTATTATGGAATCTCGTCCAACCTTGTCCTCTACATGACCAAGAAGCTCCACCAAGGCACGGTCAAGTCGGCCAACAACGTCACCAAGTGGGTCGGCACCATCTGGATCATGCCCGTCTTCGGTGCCTACTTAGCCGACGCCCATCTCGGCCGCTACTGGACCTTTGTTGTTGGATGCGCCATCTATCTCACGGTACGTGCCGTCCTCCATCTCCATCGGAGGGCATGTGGAAAACTTAATAGTCGTTGTCGGGGCCATAACATATCTAGTATTCCCATTTAGAGTCATTATCATATCAACATATGAAAATCTGCCTCCACATGAATTATATTCAACGTGATCCGAAAAGTCCAAGGTTGAAAAAAGAAGAGAGAGAGAGTAATTTTCCGTGAATGACACAAAATGGTTGCGAAAGTTCTATAGTGCTAATAAATTAATAATATGTAGTAAATAATAAAGACAAATCGGACCGACGTCATGAAGGTCTGAAACCTCTCTAATTGGAGGTCGTTGCCATGTTCCTCGGTCTTAACCTGGTTCAGTCATCGAGTCAACTATTCCATAATATATTTCCAAGACAATTCGTATTAAAATACTGTTTTTGTCTATTTTAAAATGTAAAAATAACGTGTGATTTTGATATTTAGGAATTTCAAAATTGAACCATGAATTTAGACTGAATTTGTTACGCAAAAAATGAATAATTCGAAAGAACTTCATCATTTAATTGAAAAGCGATTGACAACTCGTGCAAAATGTACTCTTTTCTTCGTGGAGATGATTATTAAGGATGCCTAGCTTACTTCACGCAGGGCATGACGGTTTTGACCCTGACCGTCTTGCTTCCCGGCCTTAGACCACCTCCCTGCTCGGAAGCAAACGTCGAAAATTGCAAGAAGGCCTCCACGTTGCAGCTCGCCCTCTTCTATGGCGCGCTGTACACGCTGGCGCTTGGGACTGGCGGGACCAAGCCCAACATCTCGACGATCGGTGCAGACCAGTTGGACGACTTTGACCCGAAGGAGAAGAGCCACAAGCTCTCCTTCTTCAACTGGTGGATGTTCAGCGTCTTCTCTGGGTCACTCTTTGCCTACACTGTCCTCGTGTACATCCAGGACAATGGGGGCTGGGCTCTCGGGTACGGGCTCCCGACCCTTGGGCTCGCGTTCTCCATTGCAATCTTCCTTGCGGGCACCCCTTTCTACCGGCACCGGGTGCCAGCCGGCAGCCCGTTCACGAGGATGGCCCAGGTCATCGTGGCCGCCATGAGGAACTGGGGGGTGCCAGTCCCGAGCGATCCGAAGGAGCTTTACGAGCTTGACCCGCAAGAGTATGCAAAGAAGGGGAAGTTCAGGATCGACTCAACACCAACCCTGAGGTAGTAATCTGCCTCAAATTCCGCTTCTTCTGTGTTCCATTCTGAAATAGTGATACATCATCTGTCCATAGAAACATTTTCGTTCACTGTGTGGCTCACTCTCCATGCAGATTCTTGAACAAGGCATGCGTCCTAACCGGCACGACTTCGCCATGGAAGCTCTGCTCGGTCACCCAAGTCGAGGAGACAAAGCAAATGCTGTGGATGATCCCGATCCTGATTGCGACTTTTGTTCCGAGCTGCATGGTGGCTCAAATCAATACCCTCTTCGTCAAGCAAGGAACTACCTTGGACAGAAGCATCGGCAGCTTCGAGATCCCCCCGGCAAGTCTAACGGGATTCGTGACCATCTCGATGCTCGTCTCTGTCGTGCTGTACGACCGCTTCTTCGTCAGGATCATGCAAAAATGGACCAAGAACCCGAGAGGCATCAGTCTTCTTCACAGGATGGGGATCGGCCTCGTCCTCCACGTCGTGATCATTATTGGGGCATCCTTCACCGAGAGATGGAGGCTCCGAGTTGCTAGGGAACACAATGTGGTCGAATCGGGAGGACAAATCCCACTGACGATCTTCATCCTGCTTCCTCAATTCGTGCTCATGGGAACGGCCGACGCGTTCCTTGAAGTAGCGAAGATCGAGTTCTTCTACGACCAAGCGCCGGAGAGCATGAAGAGCCTGGGCACGTGTTATTCAATGATCAGTCTGGGGGTCGGGAACTTCATGAGCAGCTTCCTCCTATCCACGGTCTCGCATCGTCTGGGGGGTCGGGAACTTCATGAGCAGCTTCCTCCTATCCACGGTCTCGCACATCACCAAGAGGCACGGCCACCGCGGTTGGATACTGAACAACCTGAACGCTTCGCACCTCGACTATTACTACGCCTTTCTTCGTGGTGCTCAACGTCCCTGAATTTTGCGTTCTTCCTATTTGTGGCAAACTCTCTACGTGTATCGTGCTGAGGTCTCGGATTCGATGGTGGTGCTCAAGGAAGAATTGAAAGGGCTGGGGAAGTGCATAACCAGCACTTCCTGGTGCCGGTGACATAGCCCTGTGACGGGTAAATGTATGGCTCGGATTTGTGTCCAAAAGACGATTGTGAAACAATGTTTATAGCCTAAGCTCTTCCTGGTGTAGGATATCCAGCACTTCTATGGCTCTTAGCGTTTACATTTATCACAGATGATAATCATGAAGATGATGGTGTTATACTTCTTGGAAGAAGATCAAGATACAAACTCTACACAGTTATTTGCCAGTACCGTACGACCTCTTCTTTGCTAGTTTGCACACTATCAAGTTCAAAGGCGACATTCGAATGACCGCTGAAAGTCTGAATTTTACGCAGCATATGGCAACGTTTCTATTTTTGGAACAACTTTTATAAAAGAGAAATACTTTTTGTTATTTCTGTTCTTGACAACGATTTTTTGGGAATAAAAATATGTTTGGTACTACAAAAAATTCTACTCCTGGATGAAAAAAAGAACACAAATGCGTTTGCATGGCAAGCACGAGGCCGACCACCACCCGACGAAGTCAAAGCTCAGCCGGCGAGGAGGAAGGTCAAAGACTCTTCATGTCGACGGCGATGTCGAGGGATTTGGCATCATCCCTCCATCGCCGGCTGAGCTTTGACTTCAGTCGGAGATGGTGGTGGTCGGCCTCGTGCTTGCCATGCAAACGCATTTGTGTTCTTTTTTTCATCCAGGAGTAGAATTTTTTTTGTAGTTACCAAACATATTTTTATTCCCAAAAATCGTTGTCAAGAACAGAAATAACAAAAAGTATTTCTCTTTTAAAAGTTGTTCCAAAAATAGAACGTTGCCATATGCTGCGTAAAATTCAGACTTTCAGCGGTCATTCGAATGTCGCCTTTGAACTTGATAGTGTGCAAACTAGCAAAGAAGAGGTCGTACCGGTACTGGCAAATAGACTTGTGTAGAGTTGTATCTTGATCTTCTTCCAAGAAGTATAAACACCATCATCTTCATGATTATCATCTGTGTATAAATGTAAACGCTAAGAGCCATAGAAGTGCTGGATATCCTACACCAGGAAGAGCTTAGGCTATAAACATGTTTCACAATCGTCTTTGGACACAAATCCGAGCCATGACATTTTACCCGTCACAGGGCTATGTCACCGGCACCAGGAAGTGCTGGTTATGCACCTTCCCCAGCCTCTTCAATTCTTCCTTGAGCACCACCATCGAATCCGAGACCTCAGCACGATACACGTAGAGTTTTGCCACAAATAGGAAGAACGCAAAATTCAGGACGTTGAGCACCACGAAGAAGGCGTAGTAATAGTCGAGGTGCGAAGCGTTCAGGTTGTTCAGTATCCAACCGCGGTGGCCGTGCCTCTTGGTGATGTGCGAGACCGTGGATAGGAGGAAGCTGCTCATGAAGTTCCCGACCCCCAGACTGATCATTGAATAACACGTGCCCAGGCTCTTCATGCTCTCCGGCGCTTGGTCGTAGAAGAACTCGATCTTCGCTACTTCAAGGAACGCGTCGGCCGTTCCCATGAGCACGAATTGAGGAAGCAGGATGAAGATCGTCAGTGGGATTTGTCCTCCCGATTCGACCACATTGTGTTCCCTAGCAACTCGGAGCCTCCATCTCTCGGTGAAGGATGCCCCAATAATGATCACGACGTGGAGGACGAGGCCGATCCCCATCCTGTGAAGAAGACTGATGCCTCTCGGGTTCTTGGTCCATTTTGCATGATCCTGACGAAGAAGCGGTCGTACAGCACGACAGAGACGAGCATCGAGATGGTCACGAATCCCGTTAGACTTGCCGGGGGGATCTCGAAGCTGCCGATGCTTCTGTCCAAGGTAGTTCCTTGCTTGACGAAGAGGGTATTGATTTGAGCCACCATGCAGCTCGGAACAAAAGTCGCAATCAGGATCGGGATCATCCACAGCATTTGCTTTGTCTCCTCGACTTGGGTGACCGAGCAGAGCTTCCATGGCGAAGTCGTGCCGGTTAGGACGCATGCCTTGTTCAAGAATCTGCATGGAGAGTGAGCCACACAGTGAACGAAAATGTTTCTATGGACAGATGATGTATCACTATTTCAGAATGGAACACAGAAGAAGCGGAATTTGAGGCAGATTACTACCTCAGGGTTGGTGTTGAGTCGATCCTGAACTTCCCCTTCTTTGCATACTCTTGCGGGTCAAGCTCGTAAAGCTCCTTCGGATCGCTCGGGACTGGCACCCCCCAGTTCCTCATGGCGGCCACGATGACCTGGGCCATCCTCGTGAACGGGCTGCCGGCTGGCACCCGGTGCCGGTAGAAAGGGGTGCCCGCAAGGAAGATTGCAATGGAGAACGCGAGCCCAAGGGTCGGGAGCCCGTACCCGAGAGCCCAGCCCCCATTGTCCTGGATGTACACGAGGACAGTGTAGGCAAAGAGTGACCCAGAGAAGACGCTGAACATCCACCAGTTGAAGAAGGAGAGCTTGTGGCTCTTCTCCTTCGGGTCAAAGTCGTCCAACTGGTCTGCACCGATCGTCGAGATGTTGGGCTTGGTCCCGCCAGTCCCAAGCGCCAGCGTGTACAGCGCGCCATAGAAGAGGGCGAGCTGCAACGTGGAGGCCTTCTTGCAATTTTCGACGTTTGCTTCCGAGCAGGGAGGTGGTCTAAGGCCGGGAAGCAAGACGGTCAGGGTCAAAACCGTCATGCCCTGCGTGAAGTAAGCTAGGCATCCTTAATAATCATCTCCACGAAGAAAAGAGTACATTTTGCACGAGTTGTCAATCGCTTTTCAATTAAATGATGAAGTTCTTTCGAATTATTCATTTTTTGCGTAACAAATTCAGTCTAAATTCATGGTTCAATTTTGAAATTCCTAAATATCAAAATCACACGTTATTTTTACATTTTAAAATAGACAAAAACAGTATTTTAATACGAATTGTCTTGGAAATATATTATGGAATAGTTGACTCGATGACTGAACCAGGTTAAGACCGAGGAACATGGCAACGACCTCCAATTAGAGAGGGTTCAGACCTTCATGACGTCGGTCCGATTTGTCTTTATTATTTACTACATATTATTAATTTATTAGCACTATAGAACTTTCGCAACCATTTTGTGTCATTCACGGAAAATTACTCTCTCTCTCTTCTTTTTTCAACCTTGGACTTTTCGGATCACGTTGAATATAATTCATGTGGAGGCAGATTTTCATATGTTGATATGATAATGACTCTAAATGGGAATACTAGATATGTTATGGCCCCGACAACGACTATTAAGTTTTCCACATGCCCTCCGATGGAGATGGAGGACGGCACGTACCGTGAGATAGATGGCGCATCCAACAACAAAGGTCCAGTAGCGGCCGAGATGGGCGTCGGCTAAGTAGGCACCGAAGACGGGCATGATCCAGATGGTGCCGACCCACTTGGTGACGTTGTTGGCCGACTTGACCGTGCCTTGGTGGAGCTTCTTGGTCATGTAGAGGACAAGGTTGGACGAGATTCCATAATAGGCCATCCTCTCGAAGACTTCGTATACTGCACCCAATTTTAGTCAACAAGTCAAACCAAAGACTAATTGAACCCCCCCCCCCCCCCCCCCAAAAAAAAAAAAAACAGAAGGACAATAAAATAAAACAAGCCAAATTGAATAATTGCGGGTAGGCCCTATCTGATCTGCAATATTGCTGCTACTACCACTATTCAAATTCTCTAGTATATTTTCAATTTTTCGCTAAAAAGAGTTTATTTAGACAAATTCGAAAGATAGAAATATGAAAATGATTATCCACGTGAACTTTCGTGATTCGCTGAACTTAATTGAAATCGACTTATTGAATAAGTTTAAGTATAACATGATCATAAAAAATGAAGGAAGGAAAATGAAAGGTACGCACGGGCTTGCATGATTCCATAGCCAAAATGATGATAAAAGATTGCCACCATGGATTTTGGATTTCCCAATTCAAGATGCATTGTCAGAGGAGTCTTAGAACGAATGGGTCAAAGGGATGATTTGGAGTTACTGTTTAGTAGCTAGCTTTTGACACTGGTTAGGATTAGACTAAAGCTAAAATTTAGGGACATAAACGATGGCAATGTGTGGTTGATTATGATTATTCTCTTGGGAGAAGATACTATTGGGTAGAGTTTTCTCACTGGAAAGTCGAAGTTCTGTATTTCCTTCAGACAAACATAATTAAAAAATTCAAAGAAAATGAAAGCTTCTCGTTGTTCTCGACTTTTAAGACAGTGGATTGAAAAAAAAACCCAAACAACCTCGTGATGGTATCATTCTGATAATCACTATCATTAATTTGCGCAAAGTAGCATATGCTATAATGACACCGTGATTCCTAATTGAATGCCAAGATATGCTGGCCAACCAACTATTCATGGGGGCAGATTTTGTTTTGCCTTTCGTTTCGCGAATAATAATGACCACCGGTGCTCTATCAGAAAATCTGCAGCTCAACCTGCTTCTTCTGCAGTCATAAGTCTTTACGCACACCCTTTGGGAACGAGCGAGTGTTTGGATGATCTCGGATAATCCTAATCAAAATGAAGAATTAAGTATTTAACGCCGGCCATGCCATGAGAGCAACCAGTGAGGACATAAGCAAGCACAAGGCACGACCTCCGAAGCCACAAGTTGGAGAAAGAAACTATTACTTCGGCCATTTTACTGCTATAAAACATTTACTATTATGTTTTATGTCTGTATTTTCGCAGTTCAACGACAATGATGGGAGGTAGGTTGTCGGCTAGGTTAAAGACTTTCCAGCTACAGTCGGACAACCCAACGCGAGTCGTTCACACACTGCAAGCTCGCAACTAAATCATCAAAGGAAAGTCCAGGAAAAGAAAAAAAGAAAATTCTACAGGAAAAAAGCAGCTCCAAAGTACGTGGAAAGAGCACCATGCATCTCATTCAAGTCTAACCACACAACAGTTTAACACCACCAGCAAAAAAGCACATCAAGAAGCACAAGAAAACAACAGCTCTCCTCAACCCACGAACGCAAACTTCAAGAGAGAGAGAGACAGAGAGAGAGAGAGTACCGACGATGAAGTAGCAGGCGGACCATCCGCCACGCCTTGATCGGCAGACCGGGTTCCCCCGGAGATCGACGGTTCCGTCTTGGGTGTAATCATCAGCTCCTTCTTCCATCCGCGACATTTTCTCTTCAGGGAAAACAGATGCGGGTCTTTGTTTTTTCTACGGCTGTCGAACCATACGCGAGTTCTTCGGCACTAAAGAAAGCTGGCTGGTGCGAAGAACTTCGCAACCCCAAGCCCACCCTTTTACAGCCCTCCACGGCTGACTTTCCCATCCCTGACCTCACACAGCTTGCAAGAATGTCAAAGTTATCCCCGATCGGGAAATTAATGACGCAAACACTATCCCCATGTCCACTTTCTACTTTTGTCTCTTATTGCAATTTGCTTTCTCGTATCTTTTTCCCTCTGTTCTTTAAGAGATCTCGCCTCGTACGTAACATTGAATATATGATCATGGCAGAGTTTAACGGACCTGACCGTCACGTGGTTGGCCCCGTGAATATAAACCTATAAAACTAATCTCTAACGAACACTTAGGATTGGCCTAAAGCGATATATTTTTTCTTTTGCCTTTAAGACCATTAAGGAGATGAAGGTGGAGGAAGAGACGAATTATATCCACGACCTTTAATTACTAATTTTTGCATAAAAATTAGGGACTAATCTTAGTCTCTATTAAAAATATTTAATTTATTTCCATATAGTTTGCATTTAGGGTAGTTTCGTTTCACATTTAATTCAGACTGACGATGGATTGACTAGAGCATTTGAAGCTTAATTAAATTAACAACACATAAACCTGTGGTAATTTGCTCAAATCCTTGATCGAAATTTGAAATGTTTGTTGTAGGTGAAATTTGTAGAGGAGATTGCATGGCTAAATGAGATAACGTAAATCAAGGCAAAAAAATAAAAAAAATGATTTGGTTTGGTTCTCAATTGCTCTTGATCTTCTCACTTATAAAAAGGACCCTTCACAGACTAGCAAGGAGGGCGGACTCCAACTCAGAAAATACCGGAACGATATACACGATAGAGAAAAAGGGGATTGTGGTCGAGAACCTTTTGGGACTACTCCTCATCGCCATCCCTTGCTGCTGTCCCTTCCTTCCTGAGGTCAACGACGCTGCCATCAGAAGATCCAGTGTTGAGCAATTCTATGATAAAAAAGGGTTGTTTTCAAGTTGTCGTCCAAGCTAGACGTGTTTGCTGCTATCCAAAGCAAGTTGTGCTTCTGTCCAGTTTTTTTCTAATCGCTGCCGTGTTCCATAAATTACTGCTGATCGGTATTTGTTTGTGCTGGATTTTGACATGGAAGTCCCTGGGGTTTAGTAACCGAATTTCCTGCTGTTCGGATGCCAATTCACTGCTGTTCGTGGCTAAAATAGCACTATTTTTTGGACAGTTTCACTAATTATTCAGTGCAGGTTTTACCCGCTATTCATGGTTCATTCTACTGCTTTTTACGTAAAATTTCTTCACTGTTTTGCACTGGTTTTAGGTGGATTCATACTTGAATTTGTCACTACAAGTCAAGCCTCGATAAGTTGCAAATTCTCCTCCATCAAGCCCCCTAGGCGTGCATAATTCTCGTTTTCCATAGTCCAAATACACGAGCTTGTTCGTCAAGTTTTTATTCAGCTTCAAATTAGGTAATTTTCTAATCCAATGTTTGCTAAATTTCTATGGATTATGGTTGCCTGAATTTTCAAACTTGAGAGCATATCTTTGAAAGTTGTGCATACATTGAGTTGTGCATACATTGAGGATATTTAGCTATTTTGATTTGGATATTTATCTTGTGGATTGATTTTTGTTGAAATATTCAAATCGTATCTTCAAAAGATATCATACATGATCCTTTGAAATATTTGTGAATATTTGGGAAATTTGTATAATCTCATGATAATCTAAAAATTTCCTGAAGATACATGAAGATATCCAAAATATTTCAAAATGTGATCAATGAGGAAAATTTCCTAATTCGCAACCGCACATATGGAAATAAGTCTATCTATCAGACTTTAGATAGAAATATTTTTCATAGGCGGATATTTCAAATTTTTAGGGTTGATCTGTCAGGCT